>BSBK01005303.1:0-77500 GCA_027943335.1 Chamaecyparis obtusa
GTATATATGTATATATATGTATATGTACACACACACACACACACACATATATATATAAAGGGTTTGATTAAAAAATTTTATTAAAAATGATATTTAATTGAAAAGGTTTGAGGGGCTGTGAACCCCCCCAAACCCATGGCCACATGGCTCCCCACAGGGAGGCTGTTGTGTGGCAATACCCGAGGGTACTGTCGTACGACAGTCCCCCATGGGAGGGCTGTCATGCGGCAATACCCAAGGTTATTGTCTCATGACAGTCCCTGTGGACTGTCGTGCGACAATACTCTGGGGAGTACTATCAGACAGAAAATCGTGCTCACCTTTTTCTTTTAAATTTTGTTTTAAAAAAAAAAAACTTTTGTTTGTCAATTATATATATTATTAATTTATTTATTATTAAAAATTTATTCTTTTATTACATTAGTTGATTTAATATTTGATTTTTGTTTTATGCATATATTTAAGTTATTAGTTTAATCTAATTTTTAATCTAATTCTTTTCATTATAAATGTTTATGATGAGAATTATAATTAAGGGTTTTTTTTGTAAATTAATTATTTTAAATAGGTTTATTAATGTATTTACTTAATTTGATTATAAATTTAATTGGATAAATTATGTTTTAAATAAGATTATTTAAATTACTAGATGTATTTGTAAGCTAGATTAATTTCATATTTCTTTTAATTGATTAATGATGGTTAAAGTTTTAGGTTGAAATAAAATATTTGGTCTATTTGGATTGTTTATCCTTGTGTATGCAAGTGATGCACTTATTAGCAATCATGGTTTATCGTGAAGACTTTAGATTCCCTTGGGAAATTTGTTTTTGAATGTTTATTAGGAGATGTAGTTGACTTTTGGGAATATAAACCATAGGTGGGTATATCGGGTGTTTGGATTGTCTCATTTGTTTGCCTTGCATACTTTTTTAGGTTGTATGAGTTGTTCTAACCCTAGGTGGGTTTGTTCTTGGTTATTTTCGGTCTTGCATGTTGGATCTAGCTATTGATTTTTATGAGTTGTGTTAACTCAGAGTTATACTTGATCTTGTGAAACCCTAGGGTAGGCCATCTAAGTGTATATCAGGAAGTGGCTTGTAATTGGTGCCGAAGCCCCTGGAAGTGGCCTACCAGGATATCCTATTGCAAGCAGCTTAAAAATTGATAACTAAATAACATTGAGAGTTAAAATGAACCTAATAAGATATTATGTGTGTCACCCATGCTTGAGTTCATGATTGAGTTTGACTAGGATTGGAGTAAGAAGATTGCTTGCCGCCTTTGTGGACTGGATATGGCATAGTTAGTACCCTTGTCTACACAAGAGGTTACTAAAACCACATAGAGTCACTAGGGCACTGGTGTATGCAGAGACTACTAGGATAACCTTAGAGTTGTCTCGTGTGATGACACTTCCTTTATGCATCTTAGATTTCCTACGTGTGTTGGTTGCCTCTGGTTGTGTATGTGGTACCTTGTTATCCTTTTTGTACCTTTGAGTTACAAGCTTTCAGGATCTCTTCCTTAGCTTGTTCTATTGATGTTTGTTATCCGAGTGGAATCTGAGGTTATCTCCTTAGCATGGTTGGAGTGGACCATTGAGGTTCACAAGGTCGGGTGGTAGTAATTCTTTTACCATTTGAGATTCTGACGTTCATGCACCAGAGCTAGATGATCCATGTGGTAGTTGATCCTTCTTGTTCTCCATTTATGGAGATGTGGTTTCTTATTCTCCTTCCTTTTTGTGATCTTGTGTCACTGTATCAGATATTTAGAGGTATCATGTTGTACTTCATTCCGGTTATTGTATTACATACCCTGCGACATGTGTAGTGGATGCAGATTATTATGGTTACCTTATGGTGCTAGTTGTATGTATGTTATTCTTTATATGATGTTGTATTTATCTTTCAGATGTATTCTTGGGATTCATAATTATATCTTATCTAAATTAATTAATTAACTCTTATGTAATCTTCATCAAGGAACCCTTGAGAGTTGTCATCTATGTGAGTTGTTTATTGCTATGTTTTGCTTCCACATTGTGAAACTTTGATGTTATTGATTGTTAACTTTTAAAAAAATAAAATTATTCTGCAACCTTAGTACCATGTCTAGGTTAAGTTCTCTTGGGTTCCCTGGCAGGGCATTATAGATTAAATAATAGACATTGATAAATTTTGTAGTATTCTTTATATAAAAAAATTTTTGTATCATGAAATTTTTAAAAAATTGTGTTCCTGTTATAATAAATTAAAAAATAAATTTTAAAATTACAAAAATCTTTTAAAAAAAATTCTCTTCAAATTACCTTCTGGGATGCATATGTTGAGGTTTCCCAAAGATTACCAATTATACCTAACACAATAAACACAATTTTATTAATTTAACAAATTCAAATAATTTAAGTAAAAAGAAGCATATATTATTATAGTGTTATGAAATTTATTTAAAGAAGTAACATAATTTAATTAGGAAAAAATATTTACAAACCTTTTTTTTTATCATACTTTCGCTATGATATACTTTCAAACACAAAATAAATACTCTTACATCATTGTATAAATTATAAATAGAAAAAATAATTTCTAATATTTTAGAAGATTTACACACAATACTATTTAGTTACTAACAATATAAATTTTAACTATAAACTAAATGTCTTTTCACACCACATAGTAACAATGGAAATAGTATTTAATATACATTATATATAATCTCAAATCATTGAGTATTAACTTTCTTTAACTTTACTTTCTTATAAAAATTATTAGGTTATCTGATATAGATTAATATATGAAAAGATAATTAATTTGTATGTGTTTTTATGACTGACTATTTATAGGATATGTATATATGTATGCAGACATGTATGCATTTTTTAATATATTAAATACTGATGAAAGTGTATTTTGTCTATTTTTGTAATTTGATAAGTTAATGTGATTTTGTAGGCCACGCCCATATATTGAAACCAAAAAAAAAAGTATCACATTGTAGCCTCTGGTTCTATATAAGAAAGATTGTTTTCCTGTTAATGATAAGTGACCAAGATCACAAAACCAACTCAAAGTGTCTGTATACAAGCAACATTTCCTATTGCCTATGACTAACTTGGTGAAACACCCATTCCTCCTACTATCCTTCTTGTAATTATAGTATGTAGATACTATTGGCATAATTGTTGTGCTTAATTGGTTATGATAGTTACATTACCCATTACCTACATTGTTCCATTGTTTGTGGGATATATCCCTCTTTGTGTTGTTCAATACAGTAATAAGTTTTGTGACTGCCATAACATAGTATCAAAGCATCTCATGAACTAGGCTATTTAAGGATGACATGAATTTTTGTGTGCCTTGCTTATGATTTTCAAGGTGTCTAAGGATGCTTAAGTAATTAGCCACCATTGGTCAAATGACATTAAAAGTGAGTCAGTTTCCTTTTGCTAGGTTTGCAATTTCTTGTTATATATATATATATATATATATATAGGTATAGGTATAGGTATAGGTATAGGTATAGGTATAGGTATAGGTATAGGTATAGGTATAGGTATAGGTATAGGTATAGGTATAGGTATAGGTATAGGTATAGGTATAGGTATAGGTATAGGTATAGGTATAGTATAGGTATAGGTATAAGGTATAGGTATATGTATATGTATATGTATATGTATATCTAGAGCTAGATCTAGATCTAGATCTATATCTATATCTATATCTATATCTAATGTATATGTATATCTATATCTATATGTATATACATATACATATACATATACATGCTTGTCTTTATGTAGGTTTGCGGGTACTGGGCATCGACTTCCCTGAATTGTTAGGATTAACGTGCTCTATCTTAAAGTCTCAATGGTAAGAGAGGGTAGATAATATTCAGATTCAAATCCCAACCTAAGCCATTTTATTGTACTGAAAGAGTGGACAAGCTTTTGATATTTATCAATCTGAATTCATCCCGGTGACATGAGTTCATAACCTTTCTCTTGAGCATGATTATTGTTTTTTATTAGGTTTAGTTCATCTTTGGCTAGTTGGTGTTATTTTTGTGAAATGAATAAATAATTTAGTAAGATTAATTATGCAATCTAAATAATTAAATCTTACTAAATATAGGAAATGAAATATGAATGTATTTAATCAATGAAAATTAATTAAATACAATTATTAATTAAAAGTCTAATGGTGGAATTAAAGATTTAAATAATTATTAAACTCAAATTTGAGGAAAATTGAATAAAATAATAAGGAAGTGAATTAAATAATATTCTTTTATGGGTGACCCCACAATAGTGGGTTACACTTGTTTGGACATGCTGATTTTTGCTGAAATAAAATATTTTTAATAAAATATGATGATTTAAGCCTTGAGAGGTTCCATTTGAAGGAATTAATTACAAATTGCTAGCTCAAAGCCTCTTAGATAAAAAAAACATTTATATAGCATCTATACTCTTCATTCATACCTACAATGAAGTCTCCTTCGCACCTATTAAATGCTAATTAAAAATCAGTTCGACTTTATCTTTTGGTAGATCAAATGAATCCATTTGAAAAACCTAACTATTTAGTAAGTTATTTTCAAGAAAAATATTTCCAATGATTATAATGTTAATATATATTAATTTTATTATGACTTTGTATTTTTAGTTTTACTAAACATAGATATTTCACCGTATGTCTACCTCTATGTTTGACGCTTATGGAAAAATAGGAAATGAGAGAAAATTTTTATTAAAAATATCTATTCTCTAGGTATTGAAGTTATCTTTCTATAAAAATAAAAAACATGAAATTGGACAAATACATGATAAGTTATAAGCTATGTAGTCAAGGTATGCAAAAATTATAGTTTAATCAACTTCAAAGATTAATAAAATGTTAAATAATAAAGATAATGTCATCAAACCAATTGAATACCTCTGTATGGATGTTACAAAGCTAAATTAGAAAGAAGCACATTGATATCTATTTTAGAAAAATAGTTATGGTCTATGAAAACAATGTAACTCTTTGAAAATGACATTTTCAGCAAAATACCATTTTTCATGCGAGAAAGAAAAAAATTCAAATCAATTATATATATATATATATATATATATATATATATATATATATATATATATATATATATATATATATATATATATATATATATATATATATATATATATATATAAGTCTCTAATTTACTTCATCTTCTGATTTCAAGCAGTTTAATAACAATATGCATCAGAATCTAAAGCTTTTTTTCAAAATGTAGACTTCAGTGTCGGTTTAGGGAAAAAGTGTAACCCACTATTGTGGGTTCACCCTTAGTCAAAATTGATATGCAATTAGTTGCACGCTTGAATTTAAATAAAATTAAATAAATAAAGTAATTCTTAATTAGATAGGGGAACTGATATAAACAAGAATTATAAAATTGCATGAAGTTATTAATTAGAAAATTGAATAAATTAAGAAAAAAATAGAGATTGATAAAAGCAAAGTTTTGGAGTTAAGTTGAGTTCCAAAAATTGAATAGTTGACTTTGAATTTTAGAGCCTTTTTCTTTATGAGGAGGATTTTGGCCATTATTCTAGAAATCCTTAAGGTTTGTATCAATTAAATATTTAAGTAATTTTGCTTCCTAGTAATAGCCAATTATTTTAAATTCCTCGCTATTGAATTTTGTACAGAAGAATTGTGTGTGTTTGTTGTGTATATATATATATATATGATGTTATAATTTTTTTTTATTAATAATAAATAAATAAACCAAAAAAATACTATATATTAGGGTGGAGGCAGGGTAGTACACCCACCAGCACCTAGCAATCATAGTTGTCATGGCAACTAGCGCTGCAAACAAAAGTCATGACTATCTTGATAGACGAGGTTGCCACGACATACATGTTGTTGGCAATAGCAGGAGCTACCGACAATAGCTCTTCATTATGTTCTTTATGGTTTTATTAAAAATGATTTTTTAAATATTATATATGTTTTTATAAATAAATATATAATATATCAAATAATATATATATATATATATATATATATATATATATATAGACACACACACACACACACACACACACACACACATATCTCTGTGTGTGTGTGTACAGAGTAGTCTTTAAGAAACCCCCCTCTTAAAAAAGATATTAAATCTTGGCAAATCATTCATTTTCTTGGAAAATTATTTTTTTCCATTGGCGAATCTCTCAATTTGTTTGAAAAAGGGAGTATTCTTATTGGTGATCAGTTTTTAATAAAAAAATTTTTGTAGAAAATATTGGTGAATTTCAAACAATAAAAATAAATAAATTAATCACCATGGTGAATACTTCTATTTTAAAAAATATAATTCTTAAAGGAAAATTATTAGGTTTAATGTGGAAATCTTTTATGGGTTTAAGGAATAGACTCTGTAATAATTACTCTCAACCATTTATTTAAAATATAATTTAATAACCTCATTGTATTATGTGAGACAAATGTATTGATATTTTTAAATATTAATGGGGCCCAAAATTTCTTCAAGACCATTGATTTATATTGAGATCAACAATCCAAAAGAAATTTTAGCTCCCATAACCATTACAAACCAAATAGTAAGATTTTTACCTCATAGAATATAATGAAGGTTAGTAGATTATACTTTAAGTCAATAATGGAAACTAAAAGTTGGTGATAGATCCCTATAGTAACTAATAATCATGATATATTATTGGAGAATCAATTTAAATTTCTCCAATAACTTATATGAATCAAATCTAATCAAGTCTCGAATATTGTGACGAATTTTTGAGTTCAAGTTTTTTATAAAATAAATTATTTTGTGATTTAAATATTTATAAATTAAAATTTTATAAAAATGTGGCTTGAAGTTCAGAAACAAGTTCATATGAGTATGAATGGGACTCATTCTCAAACCCTTCCATAGTTGACATGGATGTTGATGTCATCCACACTTATAGTTCTCAACCCGAGGTAGCCAATGAGTAACGTGTAGGATTAGAGGATTTGAACCCACATATTTCCTTAGTAGATGATTCTTTATTTGTTAGGACAAATCCAGATTTGGGTAGCTTAGAAGGATACTTAACGAACTATGACTCTTTAGTCACTAGAGATGATATCATTCACATTCACAACCTTGAACTAGTCATTGACTTACCTCTTATTCATCCTAACCTCATTGATTGGTCCCAACACTATCAAGAACCTGAGCTCTTAACATTCCAAAATGATTATGAGATAACCTGTTACTTGAATGCCATAGAACCTATAGTTTCTTTCACTAGTGAACTGGCTACTAGCATGATAGAGCTAGACATCAAGTACCTTAGTCACAAAATAAAAAGAAAATAAAATCAAAATAATAAGAGTTCTGATGGCAAAAATCACTATGTGGCGGTGTCAGAACCAAAAATAGTAAAAAGAAATGGTGTTTCCAAGGGTGAAAACCTCTCTAAGGTGCCTAAGGATGAGGTACTTGATCGTCTCACTAGCTACTTTCAAGATAGATATTCAATGCTTATAAAAAAAACACAAATAGTAAATTTGGGTGTTGATGAGGCTTCACAGATAGTACACTTGGGTCAGTCCTTGTCACCACAAGAAAAAGAAGCTTACACTAAGTTCTTACAGTAAAAGAAGATCAACTTTGCATGGACTTATTCAGATATGCCAGGTTTGGACACTAATCTTATCATGCATTACTTGTCCATAGTTCCAGGTGTCAAACTAGTGAAACAAAAATTGAGAAAGATGTGTCCTCACATAGCTCTCCTAGTCAAAGAAGAATTAGAGAAACTCCATGGTGGAGGGTTCATAAGAGCTATTGACTATGCTGAATCGATATCAAACATTGTACCAATTTCCAAACAAGAAAAATCCATTGAAATTTGCACAGATTTTAGAGATGTCAATAAAGCATGCCCAAAGGATAACTTTCCACTTCCCAATATAGACATGATAGTGGATATGACTGTGGGTTATGAGATTTATTCCTTGATGGATGGTTTTTCCAAATACAATTAGATTAAGATAGCTCCTAAAGATCAAGAAATGATTGCATTCACTTGTGCATGGGGTACCTATTGTTGGAACATTATACCTTTTAGATTAAAAAATGTAGGAGCATTGTATCAACAAGCTATGAAAACCATTTTTCATGACATGATACATAAAAACATGGAAGATTATGTGGATGACACCTTGGCCAAGTCTAAGAAAAGAGACACACACTTAGATGATTTAGAAGTCATTATAGATCGCATGGAATAATTTCAACTAAGGTTAAATCCTAAAAACTATGCATTTGGTGTCACATTTGCAAAACTACTAGGATTCATCATTTTAGAAAAAGGAATAGAGGTAGACCCTAAAAAAGTCCAAGAAATCATAGATATGCCACCTCCTAGAAACATTAGTGAAACGAGGAGTCTTCAAGGACCTCTTCAATCCATATGGAGATTCATTTCATAGTTGGTAGAGAGAGCTCAACCTTTCAATAAGAACTTACACAAAGGAGTCAAATGTGTTTGGAATGATGATTGCCAAAAGAGCATAGATCAAATCTAGAAATACTTGGCAAATCCTCCCATTTTAATGCCTCTTCTCCCAAGGAAACCACTTATTCTATACATTTCACCAACAAAATCTTCCTTGGGGGCACTACTAGCTCGACTTGATGAACATGGGAAAGAAAGAGCAATATACTACATTAGTCACACCCTTGTTTCATACGAGGGTAACTACACCACTATTGAGAAATCTTTCCTTGCAGCTGTGTTTTCTTCCCAAAAGTTGCAACATTAAAGACTTGCGCACACTATAAACCTCATAAAAAAATAGATCCACTCAAGTATTTACTAGGTAAGGCTACCCTCATAGATAGACTTACTAAATGGATGATGATCCTTTTAGAGTTTGACATAGAGTACATTGAGCGTAAAGAAATCAAAGGACAAGTAATAGAAGATCAATTTTATGATTTCCCAATACAAGATAATGTACCTATTCAAGTTGACTTCCCAGATGAACACCTCATGTATATGATTGAAAGAATGTATGGAAGATGTTCTTCAATGGATATTTTATGCAAAACGGTTTAGGAGCTGGTGTGTTATTTTTTCTCCTCATGGGTACACAATTCCTAAGTCTTACAAGATATTGTTCCCATGTAAAAACAACATTGTTGAGTATGAAGCTTTAACAAATGGACTTAAGATAGCATTAGAATGGAGAATCACATAGTTACACATCTATGGGATTCACAACTAATAATCAACCAAGTCAATGATGAATATCAAACAAAAAATGAGAAACTAGTACCTTACAAGAAAATGGTTGATTCCTTGAAATGATACTTCACATTTGTCACATTTCAGCTAATCCCTAGAGTAGAAAACAAAGTAGTTGATGCTATGGCTACACTTGCTTCACTCCTTTAGTTAGGGGAACATGAATCCAGATTTGAATTCTTGGTGGAAGAGCTACATCACCCTATCTATGACTCCCAAGAAAGTCATGTCATTTGTACCCTTGTTGGTCATGAGTCATCACATTATGGTTCCATTTACTCATACCTTCTTGATGGAATTATACCTAAAACCTTTAACCGATCTGAATGTAGAAACCTTACCCAAAATGCCTTTCACCATTCACTTATCTCTAGTGATTTGTATAGGAGTGGTTTATATGGAACACTTCTTAGATGCTTAGAAAAGGAAGAATCTGACCAAGCGTTAGTTTTCATCCACGAGGGCATCTTTGGGGGACATTCCAATGGTCTTTCCATGGCCTAAAGGTTTCTTAGGGTGGGGTACTATTGGCCTACAATGCAGATTGATGTAGTAGCTTTTGCAAAGTCATGTGAAAAGTGTCAAAAACATGGTAACCTAATACATGCTCTAGGTAGGCAGCTCATTGCTTCTATATCTCATTGGCCATTTCAATGTTGTGCCTTTGATCTTGTTGGGAAGATTCATTCCAACTCATTAGGTGGACATAAGTTTATCATCATTACTACTGATTACTTCACTAAATGGGTAGAATTTGTCACACTTTCTATTTCCTTGGGCAAGATACTTTCTCTATTCATTCTGAACCATATCATTTGTCAATATGGAGTGCCTTCTGAGATTATCACTGACAACAGAGGCCAATTCAAAAATAAAGACCTTAAGCAACTCTGCAAGAAATTCAAGATTTAGCAACATTGGTCTTCCATTTACTTCCCACAAGGAAATGGTCAAGAAGAGGCATCAAACAAAACCATTCTTAAAATCCTACACAGATCTATTTGTAAGAATGGTAGAGATTGACACTTACACATAAATTCATCTTTTTGGGCCTATAGAATGAATATTTGTACTCCAACTAGGCCTACTCCTTTTTCCCTTACATATGGTGTTGAAGTAGTGTTACCATTAGAGATTGATATTCCTTCACTTAGAGTTTCCCTCAAAGGTCTAGTTATAGATGACGACTACCACACCATGAGACTTCAAGAGTTAGAAATTCTAGATGAGAAACATTAAGCATCATTTTACCATATGAGGGTTTATCAAAAGTGCATGTCTAAAGCCTTCAACAAAAAGGTTTTCCCTAGAGAATTCCAAGTGGGAGATCTCATTCTACGTGAAAATCCTAAGAATCAATAGCATAAAGATCAAAGGGGCAAATTTGAACCTAATTGGCTTGGACCTTACATCATTACAATAGCTTTTGGGATAGGTGCTTATTTATTATCTACTATAGAGGGAGAGCATCTCCCTAATCCTATCAATGTCTTGCACCTAAAGAAGTTCTATCTATTATGCCCATTCTGTAGGGGGGCATCCTTTGTACATACTTATTGATCCTAAAAAAATCCAAAAAAATGATATATTGTCAATAATTCTAAAAATCGGAAAATGTCCTAAAAAAATGATCATCTTAGTGTAAACCTAGCAATAGGAGCTTTGATGTATCTCCAAAAAAAATTATATATTCCAAAAATACCAAAAAAATAGAAAAAGTTGCTTGGTGAAAACTTGGAAACAGGCACCTTGGTAGCAAAAATACAAAAAAATTATAAAAATTCCTGAAAAAAAATAAAAATAAATTTCTTTTCCATAAAATCCAAGTGGTGGAACCTAGAAACGGGTGCTACTTCAAGCCTTTGCACCCTTGTTTCTCAGCACACATCCTCGACACTTAGCCTTTCTCCATCATGCCTTGTCCTTGTTGCCTTATTTTGGAATTGGTGTTTGTCTTTGTCTAGGGGGGCATAACTATGTTAGCTTTGGTCTCTTGGATGAGCTATTCTTTAGGACACCTCACAAATGGTGTTTTTAAACATCACCCCAACTATGTTTTACAACACATCCCTTGACATTGAGTGATTTTCAACACTTATCAGCTTGGTCTTACCTAGTTTTGTTGTGCACTCTTACCCGCTTGCAAGAATTTGATCCTTATCCCCAGAACTCAGTATTAGTTAACACACTTAGATTTTTAAATACAACACTTAATGCTTGAGCTATGTCATGATCTTTTCTTTTTGTGTTGACTGTTATTGATTTTTGTTGAGTGTCCTTGTCTAATAAGTCTCTTTAGTATGCATAGCTAGAGGACTTGGGGCATGGGGCATGTTTTTATTTCCTTTCTGCTTGTGGGTGTGGTCTTGAAACTCTATAATGTCTCTTGTTGTCCCTTGAAACACTTAGGAGATTTGAGGCATCATCCTTGACTATTTTTGCACAACCATTCTTATGATCATCTCGATATCTATGCCTTGATGGGAGCGTGGTTTTGCTACATTAAAATGGGTAAGCTAACATCAAATTCATCTTGACCTTTATGTCTTTGATTCCTATGCTAGAATCTTTCCACATTCCAATCTGATATAAATCACATTCATATCTTTATAGTTGCACTTGTGACTAGTGATGATTGTGTGATTTTTTGATGTCCGTTAATAATGACCCAATGATGAAAATAAGTTCCTTAACATCCTCTAATGAATGATGAACACAAAATCCTATGTTACAATTTCTCTATTGTAAGTACATCTTTGCATTTTCATGTAGCTTGCATTGTTAGACTTCATGTTAATTTTCATTTTTAGGCTGCATTAGGAGTTTGAGAGGGTTTCCCTTCATCTTTCTTTTGGACTTTTAATCAACTATGGCCATGTTTTCATCTTCATTTCCTTATCTTCTTTTGTGATCACAATCAAAATTTCCTATCTTAAATAGTTGATTGATTTTGGGGCATTCTCTTTCTTAAGGCAAATTATCTTTCTTCTCTTCATTTCTTTTCACCTCTTCCAAACTTCTATCTTCCATTTTCTTTCTCCCCACTTCTTTCCTTGTAATTCAACTTTGGGGCATAATATTTCATGCTTGATGATCTACCTTGGTGTTGTGATCCTTATATCTCTCATCTTCCTTCATGAACCTTATCTTTAGTTCGATTTGATCAAATTTATCAATTTTCTATTTCTCATCTATCTCATTTCGATTTCGATCACAAGGGGGCAGTACCTATCAAACTTCAATCCTTGATTCAGCTTGATCAAACCTATCAATTGCTTCACTTGGGGAAACCTTGCTTGAGATTCTTATCTAGGACATGTCAATTACCTATTTACAAGAGTGTTGGCCTTGTCTTTTTCAATCAACTTATCTTTGTCTAAATGTGTTCCCATCCATCCATCACACGTCTTGGTTTTTTTGTGATCCCAAATCGATCTCATGCTTTAAATTCATTCTTTGACTACATGTGTTCCCATAAAGATCACACATTATTCAAAGAGGGGCAAATGTATGCACCCTAAAATGGTCATCTAGACTTTGGGACCCCATTCATCAATTTATCATTTCCTGAATCAATGCTTTACAATATTTTTAATTCAAATCAATTTCCTTGATCAAATCGTAATTAATTCAAATATTTCAATATTTCTTAAAGTTTGATCATTTTAGGCTAAGTTTTATTTAATTAAGAGAACTTGCTCCCTTTTAATTAAATAAAAAAATCTCTTTTAATTAAATAATAAAATTACTTTATCCTAAGCCATATTTAATTAAAAGAACAAATCTCTTTTAAATAAATAAAAAAGCTTTTAATTAAATAATGGAAACCACTTTGCTAAAAATAATAAATAAATAATAAAAGAAAAAGAAAAAGAAAAGGACTTTTTGTCTACACATTGAATGCACACTTTCCAAGATGAGTGGAATCTCCTTTTGCCTCTTAATCTCTTCCACACATATTTTTGCCTCTTAACCATGTCCATTGATTTTGCCTCTTAATATCTACCTTTCATTGCTCTTTAAAAGGAGCCCTCTCCTTCTCATTTAGGCATCTAGGTTTTAGGCATCTAGATTTTAGAGGAGCCAAGATTTTATGCTATTGTTATGCTGGAGGTTTGGAGAGGGATTTTGGAGGAGAGTTTGAGCACTTGAGATTGAACATTGCAACTTTTCTTTTCTTGTCTTCTTCTCTCATGCCTCCATGGAAATCCATTTAGATTATTCTTGCACTTTCATACTAGATTAGATTCATATTCCATTTCATAGAATAATCTTGCATGCATATTTCCTTTCATAGATTAGTTTTCTTTCATGCATTCTTATCATATAGAATAGCTTCTATTTTTATTTATATTCATACTTGATGATCATGGAGGCTAGCACTCTTGTTTTTCCTCTTTGAATCTCTCATTTTATGGTGTACTTGCATGGGTAAAAACTAGGTCTAAATTGGGGGCCTCCATTATAAACCCTTGCACTCCATGAATAGAGAGCTATGAGTTTCCATTTGAGACCTCATTCTTGAGCAATCTTGGAGATAATGAATCATAGAAGTGTGTGAACATTTTATCACACACTTACCATTGGTTCCTTTTTTGACACGTTATATCAAGGGCTTTCTCCTGACTGGATCATGATATCTTCATCAATCAAGGACATGGAAACACATGAGCATTCTTCAAAGAAATCTTACTTCATTTCTATTTCCCTTCCTTCTTCCTATCCACAATGGGAAACCTTTTTGCATCTATACTTGGTGTATCTTCTTCCCAAGGGGAGAAATTTTGTTTGTAGGCATTGGACTATGTTTTTCCATCAAGCACTCACCATCCTTGGAGGAGATTATTCATTATGAGGGGGGATATCATATCTCCTTGTTTCCATCCATTGGGAATATTCTTTCTTGTATATGGATGATGTATGTTGTTATGGGGGGTCTTGATTACTCCATCTGTCCATGAATCTTTTTTGTCATCTCTCTTTTTGGGGGAGGGTTTTTACCATGAGGTTTTCCCTCTTTCTCTTCTTTATGAGAGATTGCATATCTTTTTTACTTGCATATTGTACATGGGTACCTAACATGTCCTAGTAGTCAGGACCCATCTTGCATTGTGAGCTTAAGGCACATTCCCCAAAGTTTCACTTAAGGGGGGGTGTTGGTGTAATTATCTATTCACTAATTAAACTTTACTTACGTCTACTTAGGATAATTCATTTTCATATTAGATGTCCTTGAGACACCTAGGAATTTGCATTTCATTTTAGCATATGGTGTAGGAAAATTTTCACTTTAGGCATGAGATCCACCTTTAGTGCTCTTCACATTATCATCCTCTCATTGTTGCACATAATTTTTTGTACAATGGAGGATGATCCACCTTTGGTGGACATGTGATTACACCTTATGTAGTTGATAGGTTATTATTTACATCTCTCCTAGTTATCATACCTTTCCTATATATTCAAGAACATCTACTTTTTATTCATGCAATTAATTTTGTATCTATTTCATTATTGATCATTATTGAATCATTTAATTGATTGAATATCATATTTGTGTCTCTTGTGTTATCAATTGAACTTCTAGATCTTGGTATTTTCATTCTTTTCCTTAGGAAAATTCTTACATGGTATTAGAGTGATATCAAAATTCTTAAACAAAGAAACTATGCCAAAAGATGAATACAAGGAGATAATGGGAGCACACAAGGATAGTACAAATGATAGGTAAATTTAATTAGATCAAGGAAAAAATAAGGTAGTGATAAATAATGGTGATGATCGGAAGGAAGAAGAGATGAGAGAATAATTAGATCCTATTAATGAGAAGATACTTGAGAAGAATAAGGAAGTAAAAGTTGAGAAAATTGAGAAGGAAAGACACACTACAAAAGTAGTGCCTATGACTCTTAGGAAAGGATCTCACTGATATGAAGATACATGGTCCAATTAAATTGGAAACTCTTAGTGAAGATCTGTTGATGAATTTCCATAGTTCTTCATGCCAAGGAAAGAGAGTAGATCTTGAAGACCAATGAGAAAAGGGACTAAACTTTTATACATGACATAAAATGTTTTGAGTAAGATAATTCCAATTCATAAACTTGATCCTAGTGAGTCTACATATGGTTTGTTAGAAGGGTTATTGGATGCAATTTATATTCACTTTGAGAACCTAGAGAAAATTTTAATGATTAAATTCAAAAATGAATTTAATACTATCATATTCAATTAGTTGAGTGTTATGATATATAAGGATAAGAACTATTTCAAAGTTGCTATTCAATAGCTTAAGGATTCTTTGGCTACAGGAGGTAAATTGTATCAATCTTGTGTTGATTATTCTTATGATGTAGTAGACATTCACAAATTCTTAAGGGGAGTGAAGCTAAGTTATAAGAGTTGTCACAAGGATTTGATCCTTTGAGGGATTTAGCTTTAGTCCATGCAAATCAAGTAACAAAACTCAATGATAAAATCAACACTCTTGTTACCAAAAGGAATAGAGTTAAAGGAATTATTGTTGGACTTATGAATCAAATAGTTCCTAAGTTGGATATTCTAATAAGAGTCTAGAAGGAAGAGATTGTGACCTTTGAATATCCTAATGAACCTGACTTGGTTCAGGTGGAAAGATTGGAATATGCTATGTGTGAGTAGATTTAGATTAAAGAGAGCATAAATAAAAGTCAGGATGTATACTTTGTAGCCCTTAAGTAAATTTTTGATGATATTATTAGACCTGTATAAGCATATTTGGTACACTTATGTACATAAGTGGATGTTATAGGAATTTGGTAGATAAATTTTGTGAGAGATCCCAACCTTTTCCATTGATGTCAAAGGGGGAGAGATATCGGTGAAAAATGAGTTATTCATTTCAAGGGGACCACAAATTTTTGGAGAGAGATCTGTCTTTTTGGCATTTGGAATTTTGCTTGGCCACCTAGTCATTTTTCACTAATTGTTGTCATTGATGCCAAAGGGGGAGATTATTGGCAAGATGCACTGCATGGTATGTTTTATATGTTTTCATTAATAGAAACTACATTCATCTCTTATGGCCACTTCTTAGTTTTTGGATTTATCAAAGGTCGGAATGGAAAATCGGCTAAGTATGGAAGAACATGAACAATATAAAAGTCTGGTAAAAGGATTGGTATTGATAGGTATGAAAGCATTTTTTGTTGTGCATCTAGGAGGACCTTCTATAGATCATATTCCACTTATATCTAGGATTAAACCTATTTATGATTTGATTTGCATAAGTTATGAGGATTTGAGTATCAGGTTGACTATGATGCATGAGGACCAGTGATAGTTAATTATTACATTGATTAGCAATCCTAAGAGATTAATGATCTAATTAGTTTGATCATTATTTTTGGTAGAGGTGACATGGTATACATTTACTATTCTTTGGTAAAGGCTATCATGAAGATTTGATAGTTGATTCAGCTACAAATCAGATATGATGTATTAATGTTCAGTAAATACATATAACTTGATTATAGATGTTAGGTTGATTTATATGTATTTTACATGAATGGAATTATATAGACACATTGGTACTACTTCTCAATTCACCATTTTGGATTTTTGTGGAAATATTTTTGTATGACTGTGAGCCTAGATATATGTATTCTTATCTAAGTAGTGAGATCTAGGAAGTGAGCTTGAACACAAATTTTATTCCCTTTTGTACTATTTACCTTAACTAGGAAATTATTACTTATGTAGAGATAATTGTGGGTTCCATCCCCACCGTGGTTTTTCCCTTAACTAGTTTCCACACAAAAATCATTCTTTCATCATTTTATGGATTCTTTATTTATGTGTTCTTTGTTTACTTGTTATTGCATTTAATTTATGGTTAAAGAATCTGATCACTAAGATAGGAATTTAAGAACACTGAATCACCCCCCTCTCAGTGTTCCGCAATACCAACATAATCAAGGGGAAAAATAGACAACATCAAAAAGTATGCCACCTAATGAGAATTGTTAAGAACACTAAAGGTGAAGGGGATAAATTTTCCTATTTTGGGACTAGGGCCATGGGTTATTAGGGAACCTCATCATGTCTTTCTTATCTCAACCCTAATTATGGTTGATCTCATGAGAGTTATGTTATATATGTTTATTTCTATAATAACCTTGAAAATGGATGCATTACATGTATTTATATCATATTATTATCTAATTTTGTTGTAGGTTTCAAGATAAGTTTATCTCATGCTATTCGTAGGTTAGAGTTGTGTATCTCTAACTATATTGTCTTCCCTGTTTCATTAGGATTTTTTAATTTAGGGAAGATTAAAAGGAAATATATGAAAGGGATATTACAATTCATATCTAAGAATCATTTATGGTAGCTTCATAGACAAAGAAATAAGATCATTCTAGATACTAAGAAAGATATAATAAATTTTGGACCCATGTATATTATTTTTGTTTGGATATATTCATTTATCCTTTGTATCTTCATGTATTAATGTCTAAACTTCATGTTTTCAAGTGTATGCTTCCTTTTTTTCTATATATTTTTAGTTGATCTAGAACATGAGAAAAAATAGAGAGAATAAAAATATATAAATTTTTTATGTCTAAGGTCATAGATTTGATCAAAGGTATTGTGAAAATATTATTTCTTTAAAATATAATTGAAATAATTATGAGATGGCCTTGATCCTTTTTTCTAAGAAAAAGGAGAGCAAAATCATCTTAAGTTAAACATTTACAAGTTCTAACTATCAATCATAACTCACATAAAAAAAAATGAAGAAAATCTATATGATATAATATTATATTAGCATAGTTGAAGGTGGATTAAGAAAATAACACCATGATCATTGATTAAGCATAAGAAATTATAGAAAGGGTGGACCATTAGAACCCTACAATACTAGGGTAGATAGAAATAGGTCTGACCTAGGGAAATAATGTTAAATATAAATTTTAATCCTTTATATGGCTAAAAATATTGAAAATATGACTTCCTTCAAGAGTTGCATGCCTTAAAAATTACTTCGACTATTTTGTTGTCACCTTTATTTTACTAGTTGTCAATGTTCTCTACATCTTTAAAATGTGAATCTAGTCCTATCTATTGATGTTGATTTTTATATCTTGTTATGATTTTGATGGGTCATGGATCATTTAGATATTCCACTTTTCTATTTTCTCTTAAATAGAAGATAGATATACCATCCAGGGAAAAAGTCTCTATGGACTCATTCTACACTATTATCCTTAAATACCTTCTATGTTTTTCCTTTGGTTGCATGGTGACACGGGGAACATTACTAAAACCAAGGTTATCAATGGAGGATGACGCATGTCATCTTGTCAGATTTTCTAACCGCTCTATAGATATTTCCTTCTCTCTAAGTTTTTCCAACTTTCAACATATCCCCTTAGAAACCCATGCTAGAAAATGGCTTTGTTGATGGATATTCAGGGAATATTCTATCCTATGAGATTTTCCACCACTAATATCTTCATAGACAATTTTTATCTTCACCCCATTTAGATCATCCTATGCAATCATGGTATCTTCGATCAAGCTACCATGATTTCACTTTTGAGCCCAACTGGAAAGCATGCTATGATCATCCAATTATAGAAAATAATTAGACCATAGTGCAAGAAATAAAGTGATCCATGATGGATTGTTTAGAATTTTGATCGATTGTAGCAACATTATAATCATTTTGTGATCATGTCAACCAAGGGTTGTTTTATAAAGCTGATGAATGGTAATATTTTACAGGTTGGGAATATTTGACTTTGTCCAATAGGTGAGAAAATAAACTATATTATTTATAGAGGTTTTAACTTTTTGAGAACATGACCTTATGGCCTATCAACCATAGGTACTTAGTGGGTGAACCCACAATAGTGGGTTACACTTTTTTGCCTGAACGGACACTGTACTCTAAATTTTGAATAAAACTTTTAGATTCAAATGCATATTGTCGTTAAACCATTAAGAATCAGAAGATGAAGTAAATTAGAGTCTTTTAGGATTTTCTATCTAGATTCTAAATATATTTTTTGTTTTTATTTTTGAATTGATTTGATCGGTTTTTTCTTTCTCCCACAAAAATTGGTATGTTGCTAAAAATGTCATTTTCAAAGAGTTACATTGTTTTCGTAGAGCATAACTTTTTTTCTGAAATAGATATCAATGTGATTCTTTCAAATTTAATTTTTTGACATCCATATGGAGGGCATGTAATTGGTTTTATGAAATTATCATGAATATTTCATATTTTATTAACGTTTGAAGTTGACTAAGCCCTAATTTTGACATACCTTGACTACATAGCTTATAACTTTTTGTGTATTTATCCAATTTTTTTTTTAAAATTTTTTATAGAAAGATAATTTCAGTACCTAGGGCATAGATATATTTTAGAATTTTTTTTCTCTCATTTACTATTTTTCCATAAGCATTGAACATAGAGGTGGAGATACAGTGAAATATCTATGTTTAGTAAAACTAAAAATACAAAGTCATTATAAACTTAATATATATTAACATTATAATAATTGGAAAGAGTTTTCTCAATAGTACCTTACTACATAGATAGGTTTTTTGAATGGATTCATTTGATCTACCAAAAGATAAAGTCGAAGTGATTTTTTATTAGCATTTTAATAGGTGCGAAGGAGACTCCATTGTAGGTATGAATGAGGAGTATGTATGTTATATCAATGATTTTTTTATCTAAGAGGCTTTGAGCTAACCATTTCTAATTAATTCCTTCAAACTAAACCTCTCAAGGCTTAAATAATCATATTTTATTAAAAATGTGTCATTTCAGCAAAAAATAGCATGTCTAAAAAGGTGTAACCCACGATTGTGGGCTCACCCTAGTCTAACATTGGTTTTCTGGGTCATTCTCTCTCACCTTGGCATCTTTGATCTTAATAAATTATGGGTACACTGCATTTAGTACCTTTTGAATTTTTATTAATCACTATGCAATATGTTGAACTCTTATAGGTTTCCAGTCTAGTGTGTTTATGTCTTCAATGTGGTCCTGAAGAAGGTTTTCTTTAGGAAGTGAGGTCTTTTCTTTTCACCCTTGTTTGAACTATTTTTGTCTACCTTTAAATAGTGTTGGATATTATGTCCTTGGTTGGAAACACTTATACTTTATTTAGGTGTTTGGTTCCTTAACTCAAATCCTTGTGGATGCTTCTTGTGGTTGGATATGAATGTGTGAGACCTATTTCTAGTGACATTGGCTTCTTTTTATACTAAAAATAATGAGGGAAATGTGGTGCATTATGTACTCAGTGAATAAAAGCATAAAACTATGAATAGAGAAGTTGACTCCCATGAATATCATCTAATAAATTCTTAGCTCATCCAACAAAGATTTGATCTAATGCTTCACGTCTCCTTAGATTAGGTTATTTTTTAAAGGTTGTATACTTATTTTTTCCAAACACCGACCATAAAGAGTCAGTTTCTAAAATACTAGAGATTGTTCTACATGATGCACCTCATCCCTCTCTTGCAAAACTTCTAGGCTTCCTGTCTTTTGATGTGAGCCCAAAAAGGATCAAAATTTTTTCCTACCATGCCTGGTGAGATAAAGAAAAATTCTTTTACCAAAGTTAGTACATTATTTTGATTTTGTAGCTTTAATGAAGAAATAAATTTTAGACAAGAAGCAACAGTTGGGGTCTAATTAGGGTACATGGACCCAAGTTACGATAGTTTTTTTGATTGGGTTTCTCCTCAACCTCATTATGTTGATCCACTATCTAGTGCATATGAGACGTTTCATGATATTTAGCACAAGTTGAGGCAGAATTTCCTTTGGCATTCCTTAGTTATATTGCATGCCTCTTCTTAGGAATCAAATTTCTCAGAAGAGCCTATCATAGAGAACTAGTTCAAACATGAAGAAATTCCAGAGGTTTCATTTACGATGGGAGGCACACATTATTATAGAGATTTTTTGGACTTATCTTTTCATTTCTTGATGCTGGATATGATTTTATTATTCAAAGATAGACTAGTGTTTTAGTGGTCAAAGTAAAAGAATGAACAAAGTTAGCAAGACCCATAGCTGACACAAGCAAGTAAGACCCAAAGAGAAGATAGCCTTCCCCTACTACATCCAAAGACCGATGATATGATTCTTCTCTTTTCTAAGATCCCCTATATCATTGAATATTAAAAGGGTCCCACCTAATAATTTTTAGAGGTTTTAGACATTTATTTAGAAAAGGACCATTGCGAAAATCTCTCTGTAGCCGTCTCGATGAGAAAGGAGAAGTAGAAGATGACAACATTAATTTATGGGATAAGATGGAAGATTTTTTCACAAAACTTGATGAATAGACTCCAAATGTTTAGATGAAGTCTTCACTGATATCCCAAATAATATTTACCACTATTCATTAAACCCCAAGAGCACATTAATGTGGCCCCTATAATAAATTTTTTGAAGAATACCCAGAGGTGCCCAATTAGGTCATGCTCGTGTCAGATCACGAAAAGAGTTTTTTCAAACATTATTATATTTTGTCTCCTATGACATCAGAGAAAGTAGCCCAAAAATGATATAATAGCATCCCCTCTAACATATCACACCCAAGAAGGGTAATACCCATGTTACATTTCTTTTTCCAAAATAATCCAAAGAATTAAATGAAAAATAAAAAGCTATGCCATAAATGTAGATATTTCTCAAATCTAGTAAATAAGTTCTTATAAAGGTTCAGTTGTAAATAAGTGTAAATAGTTAGGTTAGGTTAGTCGACTCATTTGCTTTTCAATAATCACTACAAAGTAGGGCGATACATTAATGGTGTCCTATGTATAGTTGTCACTTCTCATTGTTATTCTATAGTGAGTATTTCATGACTATTATTGATCTGCATGTCAAATTTTGTCTATTCTAAATGATGAATGTGAATTTTTCTATGGTAACCAATTTTTATTGTTAAGAGAAAGTGTACCAATACAACATGGTTTTCTCATTTTTCACTAGCATTCTTTAAAATATATTCTCTTCCCTACCATCATTCTCTATACCATGTTCAGGCCTTCGGTTATGATATTTCATTACTTTGTAGAAAGCATAAAAATATTTTTAGGTACTTTAAAGAAATGAATGGTGTAAAGGGTAAATGATAGAAAAAATCATAATTAGACACCAAAATAAAATGAGAAACAAACAATATATATTTTATTTATCTTTGGTATCTATTTAAATTCAAAAGTTAGCAAAAATTGACATGATTTTTCTGTTTCATTTACAACTTTTAAATATCATAACATTTTTTTTAGAAAGTAAAATATTCTTCACTGGCATGGGTCATTCATCCCTAAAACTAGATCAATTTCCATATGATTCATCATCACCCTTGTCTGAGTTTTATTCCAACTTATTTTTTTAGAAATTAAAATATTCTTCAATGGCATGGGTCATTCATCCCTAAAGATGGATCAATTTCCATATGATTCATTGTCACCCTTGTCTGATTTTTATTCCAACTTACAAGTATCCTTTTTTTCTTGACTTAGTGGAGATATCCCATGCTTGCTCTAACAAGATCCTAATGAAGGAGTCTTTGGTCTACTTGTGGACCATCTCAACCATTGGGTCCATGTATTTCTTTAGAAATTTGGACCCATGATGCACATAACTATGATAAATATCAAGGGGCCTAAAGTGGTAGTTCATCATGACAAAAACCCATGTCACCTCCATGCCAATCTCAAGAAAGATTTTCAAGTCAATTTCCAGTGGTAGAAAAACACCATAATGAGTCATTACAAGCACATCCTCAACACTATGGTAGTAGATTAAGTAAAATATGACCATTATGAGAAAATTTATCATATCCTTAGGTTTAACTAAATCTAATAAAGAGACTGCAAACCTAGACAAAATGTATGTGTTGTGTTGATAGAGGTCCTTATTATGCAAAAAATCCTCACCCATAACTCATTTTAGGGAAGCAAGGACTATTGTATCATCCATTCCTATCTACGAGGCTATCCTATCATTATCTATGAGTCACAAGAATGGTTCCAAAGACAATGGTTAGGTCAATCTTAGTGGTGTATCCATTTTCCTAAACTACAATTACAAGTCCTACACCTTGGATCCCAAAGTATGCTAAATGCATTATACGACCTTTTGAATGTGCGTCTCTTTTATAGAGTAGTTGACCGCCTTTGGATACATATTTTTATTTACTCCAGAATAGAGAGAATTTCACATCGCTTTGTGAAAGTACCATGCATATTTTCTAATGATTTCCATTTGTCCATTTTTGGATTTTTGAGCCCAATTTTGCTATCGATAGTGTGTTTGAAGGAGATTTGTACTCCTTAGTTGCCAAGAAAAGGTAACTACATTTACTCTTGGTTTAAAATGAAAGATTATCTTTGATAACCCTATGTAATAAAAAATCTTTGAAGAATTTCGCATTAATATCTATCATTTCTTGAGAGTATTGATATCTTGTTGGATTTTGCAGGCTCCTCATTTTAAATAGCCATATTAATCATGTGAAGATATACGTCCTTTTCCTGCTAGTGAAAGAATTAGAGAAATTATTACTACCACCTTGAAAAGAAATTTTCAAGGATAACATCATAGCCATCGATTCATACTAAATCCAAATAGGAAAAGTGAAAAGGAACATAAAAGAAAATTTAAGAATAAATCTCACCTGCATAGTCTAGCAGCCAGGTAGAATCTATTTCACCTTCTTAGTAAAGAGGAGGATTAACTCATTGACCACACACGAATCCAAAGATGATCTGATTTCTCTTTTGATATGTTAATATAATTCTCAATTGATGTTTCAATCATTGTGGGTTATCAAATATAAAGTTTCATTACCAAACTGAAACTAAACATGTTCTCTTTCTCTCCAACCATGATATACCCCTTTCCTCTATGATTGTTGGGTTGTTGATCTAATTTGTTTGATTTTAAAATGTGATTAATGGTATTTTTTTTCCTAGCCATCATAGTACTTTTATTATTTTTCTCCCTTTGGTGGCTTTTTCTCACACCTTCTTTGTGCCTTGATCCTCTAGTTTGATTTGTGCCTTCTATTTAATATTTTTTTTAAGGGAAATCTCTAATTTTCTCTTTTGCATGTAGGTATTTCTGGCACCTTGGATGTTCATTCAAACAACTTCTGAGGTTAACCAATCTAAGAGATCAAAATTAATTTGACTCTCCATCCCTAAGGATATGGCCTAGTTCTATGCAACTACAAATTTCTACGGTTCACACTTGGCAAGATAATATCCCCCAAAAGTCACCAAAATGTAGACTCCTTTAACATTTCTATCCTTAAACACCTTCAATGTTTTTCCTCTATTTTTATGATCATGTGGGGCATATTTGTAACAGCAAGGTTCTTTATAGAAGATGATTTGTGTAATCCTATCAGAGTTTCTTACTACTCCATAGAAAATTCCTTCTCTCTGAGTTATTCCAACTCGCCACATGTATCTCTTGACAACCATGCTTAAAATGGGCCCCAACAATAGATATTTAGGGGATATTATTTCATGTCACATTTTATACCACTAATAGCTATCTTGATATTTGTTGTCTTTACAACATTTAGATTGGCTCACGCCATCATGGTATCTCTAATCAAGACACCATAGTTTTTCTTTTGAACCTAGCTTGCAAGAATGCTATGACTAAATAATTAAAGAAAAGTATTTTCCTATAACAAAAGGAATTCAGTGATCCATGCATGAATCTTTGATATGTCAACTGATTGTAACAAAATTGTAATCACTCTATGATCATGTTGACCAAGAGTTGTTCTATAAAGCTCTCGCGACTGGTAAGGTTTTAGAAGTTTGAAATGTTGGACTTTGTTCAATAGGTGAGTAAATAATCTATATTATTTATATAGGTTTTACATTTATGATAACAAGACCCTATGGACTATCAACCAAGGGTGCATACGATAACATTGATTTTCTTGGGAATATCATAGGTATTGTGCATTTGATGAATTTTCCTTTTTATTAATAATTGTTTCCTGTGTTGAACTCTTATAGATTTGGTCCATTATGTTTATGTCTTTAGTGTACTACTAAGAAAGGTTTCCTTTAGGAAATGACATATTTTCTTTCGAACCTTGTTCAAAATATTAATGTCTGCCTCAAAATAGTGTTGGACCAAATACTGTGTCCTTGGTTAGAAAGACTTGTACTTTCTATAGGGGATTTGTGCCTTAATTAAGATCCTTGTAGATGCATCCCATTACTAGATATGAATGTGTGAACACTATTTCCAATGACTTTGGCTTCTTGATCTCCTTCCAATAATTATAGGAATATGTCGCATTGTGTTGTGAATGAAAAAAGTGATGTAGGAGAATCTTGGGTTCTTGGAAATCTTGCATCAACCAAAAACATTTAGTTCTATTTTTTTTCTTCTGATTTTCCACTTTTAGAGAGTGAAGCAATGACCTTTCACCTTTGAGATATTTTGGTTGCAGTCTTAATAGGTTGTTGAGGAACTTTGTATTTCTTGTCTTCTAGATCACACCTAATTTTTTTTAGTTCTATTCATGTTATTCAATGTTTCCTTTCTCTATGGCTCATGCTCTGTTCCTTTGGGTTTTTGTTCATGGTGATCAAGTTCACGGTCACATGTTTGTTTGTTTCTTTTTCTGCGGTCATCATTTATTAATCTGGACTTATCTAGGATCCTTTCCCTTTGATTGCATCATGTTTTCATCGAAGAACTTCATGTTTGGATTATATTGACCACTTTGGGTTTTTTGCTCCTTTCTTACCAAGGCCAACCTTAGAGATTGTGTGTGAGATCATGGTGGATGATTGTTGGGTCATGTATAGACCTAAATATATGCTCACTTCTTCTCTCATTTCTTCTAGTGGTTTTGTGATAGTTTTTTGGGCTGACTCATATTTATTTGTACATGTTTCATTTTGAAATATAATTCTTGGTTGACCCCAGTTGTGCGGTTGGGTATATGTACTCAACTTGATGTAATTTTATAGGAATAACTCTTAGAGTAGGTTTTTTTTTTTTATGATAATCAAGCACTATTCTTTTAGATTTGAATTCATTTTTTAAATGGTCTAAACTTGGAAGGCCTTACAATCTGACATGTATGATGTATCTAATTGAATAAAATATTGATGATGCATTCTATCTCTCTCAAGTCTATGTATTGCTTCCATGTGTGTTTAGTTATGAGGTTGGACATCCCATATTAGGGTTCTCCACCTTGGTACTTCATCATGTGGTATTAGAGTAGGCCTTTCTTTTGCAATACCTAGTTGATTTGGTTATAGGGTTGAATGTTGTGATCTAACCTACAATTGTAGAGGGTTTCTAAGATGTTTAATGGAAGGGGAGATCAAAATCATGTTGTCATGGATATTTTAAGAAAAATTTATGCAAGACTTGAAGTTGTTGAGACAACCCAAAGAAGAGGAAGACCTATTAAGGATGATAGAGAAAATGAGTTTGAAGAATAGCAAGAAGAAGGAGAAGCACAAGCACCTATTCTAGAACAAGGAAAAGAAATATTCTTGAGAGATTTGGAAAGCATTAATTCCAAACCTCACTTTAATCCTCCTGAGTATAGGAGAAAATTGGATTCAGATGAGTTGATAGGCTAGATCTCTAAGATGGAGAAGTATTTTGATTATGAAAATATACCAGCAAGTAGGAAGGTGAATATTCCAAGCACCAAATTGAAGGTACATGCATCCTTGTGGTGGGAGAATTTGTAGACTAATCAAAAAAGAAGAGGAAAGGATAAAATCAATGTATTAAGTTGAAAGGTACATTTCTAACTGGTGATTAGAAGATTAGCTTGTTAAGGAGAATACAAAATTTGAAACAAAAGGATAGTTTAGTGAATGACTATGCTAAGGAATTTTATAGGTTAGATGTCATATTTCTACATGTAGATGAGGAAGTTGAAAGGATTACTAGGCACCTAAATGGTTTAAGGCCTTCTATCCAAGATGAAATCAGTTTGGTCAAGATGAACACCAAATTAAAGAAGCCTATCAATTTCCATTGAAAGTAGAGGAGAAATTTAACAAGAGGCATGAACCAAGGAAGAGAGGCAGAGGTGGAAAGTTTGCTAGAGGGAAAGGAATATCCTACGAAGAAATAGTAAATCAGATCAAGATAAGGAAATTCAAGATAAAATAAAATTAGAGTGGAGAGGACAGGAGAAAACTTATACTAAGGTAGAGGATTTTATTCAACATGTGGTTACCCTAGAGGTAATGATCAGAGGAAAGAAGACAAGAATTGGTTAAAGGGCACTTGTTTCAAGTGTGGTGAAGGACATAGGATATTTGAATGTACCAATAGAAACAAAAAGATGGGTAGTGGTAGAAGAAATAAACTTGTAAAGGAAGATTCACCTAATTCAAAAAACAAACCTAAGGATGGGGAGAATCTAATGATTAGAAGAGAATTATAGAATGAAGGAACTGATGAAGATCCTTTGAGGAGAGGCCTTTTCAAAACCAAATGTAAGGTTGTAGGAAAATGTTGCAAAGTGATCACTAACAGTGGAAGTTCAAATAATTTGGCATCAGAGGATTTAGTTACAAAGTTGTAGTTGTAAAGGATGAAGCACCATAAACCATATCATATCTCATGGATCAACGATGCACATAAATTTTTGGTAAGTGACCAATTTATTATGAAACTTAAAATCATGAATTACCATAATGAAGTTCTTTGTGATATTATGCCTGTGGATTGTTGTCACATCTTGTTGGGTAGACCATGGCAATATGATAGACAAGCTTTAAATGATAGAAGGTTGAATAGATATACTATTGTAGCTAATGGAATGAAGAAAGTTTCATTACCTTTGATTAAAGCATCTAAGGGTGAAAATTGTACTTATGTTAGAGTTTGTTTGATTAAAGGAAGATAATTCATAAGATATTTGAAGAAGAATGATGTTTGTTACATGCTTTTAGTTTCAAATAATCCTATTCAAAAATTTGAGCATGAAACACCTTGTGAAATCAAGAAATTTCTAACAAAGTATCAAGAGAGTATTTCTGATAATGTGCCATATGGTTTACCACTGGTTAGAAATATTAGTTATTGTCTGGATCTAATCCCATGACCTAGTTTTCCTAACAAAGTACCTTATCGGTTAACACTGGTAGACAATGAGGAATTGAATAGATCTAAGTTCAAGAATTTTTGCACAAAGGTTTGATCAGTGAAATCTTGAGTCCTTGTGTAGTTCCATCTATATTAGCTCCTAAGAAAAGTGGTTCATGAATGAAGAATGTGTACTAATTCCAGAGATATAAACAAGATCACAGTGAAGTACCAGTTTCCATTTTCTTGGATGGAGGACATCATGGATATTTCGAGTTGAGATATGTATTATAGAGTTTAAAAGAGGATAAGTTACTGATTAACTTGAAAAAAATTTCTTTCAAGAAAGAGGAGATAATTTATTTTGGATTTTTTATCTCATTTTATGGTTCGAAGATGGATCCTAGAAAAGTTAAAGCAATATTGGAGTGGCCTACACCTAAGAGTATTGGAGAGGTAAGATATTTTCTTGGTTTGTCTAGTTTCTACCATAAGTTCATCAAGAATATCAATTCTATTTGTAATGCTATGACTAAGACAATGAGAGGAGACAAAAAGGATTTCAAGTGGACACATGGAGATAACAAAAGTTTTGAAAAATTGAAGAAAAAGGTAGCAGAGTTACATGTTTTAGCTTTTCATGATTTCTCTAATTTCAAGTTGATTGTGATGCAAGTGGTAGTGTCAATAGGAGTTGTGATGAGTCATGAAGGTAGATGGGTTTCTTTATTGAAAAGTTGAATGATGGGAAGAGGAAATATTATGTTTATAATCAAGAGTCATATGCTATTGTTCAAGCTTTCAATAAGTGGAGACACTATTGTTTGCCTAAGGAAATTATGTTGTATACCAATCATGAAGCATTGCAGTATTTGGGAAGTCAAAGTAAGTTGAATCAAAGACATGAAGTGGGTTGAGTACCTGTAGAAATTTACATTTGTATTGAAACATAGAAGTAGACTGTCAAATAGAGTTAGAGATGCATTGAGAAGAAGAAGGTCTTTTTTGAATGAGATGAGAATTGATTTTCTTGGTTTTGATGATTTGAATTTTTTTAATGAAACTGACCCTACTTTGCAGAAGCTTGGAGAGCATATAAGAAACCTATCACTAATAAATAGAACAATTAGGATGTTTAATTCATTCAAGAAGGTATGTTGTTCAAGGAATTACAGTTGTGTATACCTAAAGGTTCAATGAGAGACAATTTGGTAAAGGAGAAACATAGCAGTGGATTAGTAGGACACTTTGGTATTGATAAGACATTGATTTTTCTTAAGGACAAATACTTTTGGTTGTAGTTGTATAAGGATATTTAAAATTTTGTAAGGAGTTGTATAATTTGTTAGGCTCCAGAAGGAGTATGTTATAATACTGGATTATATACACCATTACATGTTCCTAATAGACCTTGGGAAGACATCAGCATGGATTTTGTTCTTGGCTTACCTAAGACTCAAAGAGGTAATGATTCTATTTTTTTTTTTGTGGTGGATAGATTTTCTAAAATGTCACATTTTATTCCATATAAGAAGACATCATATGTGGCTCATGTAGAAAACATTTTCTTTAAGGAAATTGTAAGATTGCATGGGTTACCTAAGATTATTATCTCTGACTAGGATGGAAAATTTGTTGGACACTTTTGGAGAATACTTTGGAAGAAGTTAGGTAAAGATTTGAAGTTTAGTTATATGTTTCACCCATATACATATGGAAAAATAGAGGTTGTGAATAGAAGTTTGGGAAATTTTTTGAGATGATTAGTTGGAGAGAAACCTAGAAATTGGGACTTTGTATTGGCACAAGAAGAGTTTGCATACAATAATTCAGTAAATGTGAGCACATATAAAACACCTTTTTAGATTGTTACATGCATGTATCCTAAGGGTATATCATATTTTAAGACACTTGGTTTAGAAGAGAAAAGAATTATTGAAGGAGAAGAATATGTAGATTTCATGAAGACATTGCATGATGAAGTGAAACATAATTTGGAGAAGAAGAATCAGAAATATAAGGATATAATAGATAAGTCTAGGAGACACAAAACCTTTGAATTTGCTAATGAAGTAATGGATCATTTGAAGAAAGGAAGGTTTCCTATTGGAACATACAACAAATTGAGAATGAAGAAATTTGGACCTTGCAAGATATTGAAGATGTTTGACAATGACAATGTATTTGAAGTTGAGTTACCGATTGATATAGATATATCTCATATCTTCAACATTTCTAATTTATATGTGTACCATGAGTTATATGAAGAGGTAGATATGTAGAAAGAATATACTAAGAATAAGACAAAAGAAATTGAGAAGATTCTAGACAGAATAATTTATAGATGTGCAAGAGGTAAAGACTACATGGAATATTTGGTGAAGTGGAAGGATAAACTGATTGAGGATTCTACATGGGGTTCTAAATCTGAGTTGGATCATTTTGATTCATATTTCACAACATTCTTGATTCAGGAGAACCATTTTATTAACCCTAGGTGTTTGATGTAGGAGCATCTTGGGTTCTTCACAATCTTGTATCAACAAAAAAATTGTTTCATTTTTCTCCAATTTTCCAGTTTAAGAGAGTGAAGCAATAATATTTTATCTTTGAGATATTTTGGTTGTGGTCTTAATCTAGGTTGTTCTAGACTCTCTATAGTTCTTATCTTCTAGATCACACCTCATTTGGTTAAGTGTTATTTGAGTTATTCAAGTTCTCCTTTCTGTGTGGCTCATGCTTTATTCCATTGGTTGTTTGTTCATGGTGATCTTTTTTGTAGTCATGTGTTCATGTATTTCTTTATTTGTAGTTATTATTTACTAATGTGGACCTATCTAGGTTCCTTTTCCTTTAATTGTGTTGTGTTTGGATCGAAGACCATCATTTTTGGATTCTCTTGGTTTCTTTGGGTAGCATGTTCCTTTCCTACCTAGGTTGACCTTGAAGATTGTGCATAAGATCATTTCTCAATGATTATTAACACATGTGATCATGGTGCATTATTTTTGGGTCACCTATGGACCTAAATCTATGTATGTGCATTCTCTCTTTTCTTTTGGTGGTCCTATGATATATTTTGGGGATGACTCATATTTCTTTGTACACCACATTTCATTTTGAGATCTAATTCTTGGCTGACCCCAATTGTGTGGTTGGGTATATGTACTCAACTTGATGTAACTCTATAGGTAGAACCCTTAGAGTTTATTTTTTGGTTGATCATGAAGTGCCAATCTTCTAGATTTGAATTCATTTTATATAGAGCCTAGCTATGGAAAGCACTAGAGTCTGGTATGTATGATGTATCTAATTGAAAAATTGATTGATCATGCATTCTCTTTCTCTCTCTCAATTCTATGTTATTTCTTTCTTGTGTGTTTAGCTGAGAGGTTGGAGATCCCATCTTGGGGTTCTCCATCTTGGTATTGCGTCATGAAGGCATAAAACTAAAACTAAAGAGGTTGAGCCCCTATGAATACCATCTAGAAAATTATTATCCCATCCAACAAAGCTTTGATCTAATTCTTTGCCTCCCCTTAGCTTACATTATTTCTTAAAGGTTGTTTCCTTCCTTTTTCCCAAACACCACCCATGAAGAGCCTTCTTTTAAAATCCCAGAGGTTGTTATACAAGGCAATAATCTATCCCACTCTGATAAAATTTTTAGACTACCCTTATTTTGGTGTGAGCCCAAAAAAGGAATCAAGGGTTCCAAAATGGTTAATTGTTTCATATATCTCTAGCCACATATATTTGTTTTCATAATATCCTTGCAAATGCTATCTATAATGATGATTTTAACATTTCAGTCTATGTCCTTTCCACTTTATGTGTGTTTTCCTCCTTTGTAACAATTAATGGTATGTGGTGTATCATGTCTTCCTTTTGTAAAATCATATCTCCCTACTCTCCAAGAGATATATTTTAAAGTATGGCACACTACCTTAGTTTAACTTTTTCTTTATTTAAACCTCTCCATTTTCACTCTATGATAATAAAGATTCAAATTCTAAAACCTAGAGGTTGTTTGACATGACTCATTCCATCCCACACCTATGGAACTTCATGAATTCCCTTATTTGGGTGTGATTCTTTTAGGGATTGAAAATAGTTTAATAATGAAAACTTATTAAAAATTTTAATAATTGTTTTATGAATTTAAATAAACTAAATATTTACTTAAGAAGGAGAAATAATTTATTGTCATGAGAATTGAACAGTGCACTTGAAATAAAATAAATATAGCGCATGTTCCACTTTAGTAATGATATGTATTCACTATAAAAATTATAAATTTATACATACACCTCAAATATTCATTGAATAGGGAATGGAATTATTATAAGGGATTGATTTAAACTAAAATATTTGTAGTTAAATTAATATATAGTATAATTACTTAGTTGAATCTTATTAGTTTATTACACTTTTATAATTTTGTACATTTCAAAATTTTGGAAATAGGTAGAGAGAGTGTCTACAGTCTATGTAGTTGGTTTCATATGATAAAACATTTATTTGATTTATAGATCGCTATATCAATAATTAGAGAAATACATCTAGATGATTTTTCCCAACTAATAAATGAACCATCCTTATAAGAAAAATGACCAACCCCAATTGGGGGTAGAGTGGTGGACTACCATGTCCATAATTTGAGGAAAACCATATAGATAATATTTTCCCTTGTTATAATTGATTCCTCAAAATGGATTATTAGGCAATGAAAATATGTCACAATGATTTCTAATTATTTATAGTATTTTTTAATAAGATGATATAGATGTAGATTTATATGGATGAGAAATTATTTCCAAAGAAGTAAAATATGGCAATATAATGTTTTGTAATATCTGATATTTCCAAAAATATTTTACTAAATCAAAGTAAAATACAATAAGGTTTTGTAATCATATGCCAACAATGATATTTATTAAAAATATATATTCTTAAATTGTAAATGGTATTTGGAACTATAGTTATTACACCAATATTTTCATACTAAGAATTTGGAATATATATTAAATTGTTATATTATATAGTATATATGAGGACTAAAGGATACATAAAATTTGGTCAATTGTTTATGTTAGTCATGATCTTCAATTCATTTATCCCTTAGCTAGTTTCAAATTATGAACATATAAACAATAGCATAAACTACATATTTAATTATAAAAAATAGCTCAAGATGAATACTTTTTACCAGTCATTAGCTTCGAACATCAAAATGAAATGTTATAATTTTTGTGATGGGGTAATTAATTTTTATCTATGTGAAACAAACAATTAACCAAATCTATTTAAGTTCCACATTAGATTATTGAACCTACTTATAAAACCTTCTTGTATAGTTATATACTAGGCATACTATATGGTTCTTTGTACCTTTAAATATCGCATGAAGAGAATATCTTTCTTTAACAAGATAATTAATGCGTACATAAAATTTTTTTATATTTGAATGCTACACATTACTATCACATGATTGAATTATGAAATAATAACTTCTTTACTTAAATTTTATGTTTTTCTTATACACAAAAATGGTAAAGTATTGTTCTAATTTTATTCTATTATTTATTTTGGACAATTCATTTATTTTATATTATATATGTAATCATTTATAATATATACATTCATGATAAACTTCTAAAAATCTATCAATTTTATTTTTAAAAAATAAATTTATTTGATAGATTCATTTCTATATTAATATTTATAAATACAAATTCATCTAAAATATAAGATAAAATATTAAACATTTATTGAATTTAAAATCTTAATATATGACAAAGAGTTAAATACAATATATAGAACTAAATCTAAATCCCTTTTTTTATTTCCAACTCCTACATATATCTAAATTATTAGTTCCTGCCACAGGCAACATTGAAAAGCAACTGTTCCCTTTAACTGTCCAATCATAGCATTTTATTTGTAAACAACTTTTTGCATTTATATAGTTCTACTATATATTGAATTTATCATAATTGTACAAAAAGTCTTTATCTCTAATTTTATTGGTTGCTTTTTGCTACAGTCATGTGTTTGTCTTTTTGTGCAAGATCAATAAATTATTTTACAAACTTTATACAACTTTCTAATTTAACTGTCCAATCATAACATTTTATTTTTGAAGAACTTTTTGTATTTATATAGTTCTACTATATATTGAATTTTTACTAATATTGTGTGCATATTCTTTAGAACAATCTGAAAATTTTTTATTTAATTTTTTAAACATAACTTTATTTATATTAATAAAATAAAAACAATTCCATTTTATTAGATGTTTCCTTTGTTCTTACAACTACTTTTAAGTTGTTTTTTATATTTATTGACTTCAAGCTTTTACTCAACATTTGCATTGGCAGGAACTAGACGCTATGCGTCCTTGTTTAGAAGGTTTTACGTTTTCTTCTGTTCAAAAAGAAAAGTTACTAAGGCATGCATAATCTAGGACTTTCTTATGGCAAAGAATAAAAGATAAATTAAAAAGTTAGAGATATTGGCAATGTTTCGGGAGTGTTATTTCTTTCCCATTTTCTTTTTCAGAATATGTCTAATATTTTTTTATAAATGCTTTCAAAAAAAATTTAACCAAAAAATATATATATATATAATGAGAAAGGACTCACCTCGAAGCAAATCCGTTGTAGACAGTTCGCTACCTGAGTACAATGGTTAAAATAATCTTCTTAGAAAAATTCATTAGATAATGATAAAGAAACCTTAAACAAAATCCATCAAAAGTAGTCAATGAGTTTATTCTTTACAAAAGTAAGTATTAAAATAATTATAAGAAAATTGTTTTATTGAAATCCAACATACCTTTAATCTGTTCAGGTTTATATTCATATTGACGTTGTTGCTCTATTAATCCCAAAGAATAATCATTTAGTTACACACTGACTTATTAGAATGCAATATACACTTGAAAAACTATTTTTTTCGAGATAAAGAAGACATGTTTCGAAAAAGAAGAAAACAAAAACAAAAATTTAAATTTCGGTTGATAGATATAAAATAGCAATAGAATATTGATCACAAAAGCTAAACTATACTCGTGTTTATGTGGTGTGAGCGGTCGAAGGGATCATGACGCTCTGTATAATCAGCAATCAAGAGCTGATATACTAGTGTTTGCTGCATATTCTTTAGTTCCTTCTTACATGAGGAGATTTCGCTTGCATTCTTAGAAGAAAATATGTACCTGTAATATGTGGCACTCCATTTACTCGAGCATTAATAACAACAATAAAACAAACTCCAATTAGAGGGACGCAGAGAGAGTTTGTAATTCTTACTTGCAAACTCCGTGCGATTGAATGATAGAGAAACAGCATGCCACACTTTTGGATATGGTATTTGTGGCCTGGTTTATAGTGGTTTCCATTTCTTCCGGTACGTGTCCTGATTTGGTTAATTTTCTTAGAGACTTTGCCACTATATTAACTAACCTAAGTAATTCGATGCGGTCCTTATTGACACGTTGTTGACTCTCAATTCTGTTAATGACTGCTGCTACAACTAACAATCCCGATACAGCCCAATGGACCTTCCCCATTACTGCTAATATTTCTCCAGCTGTAGTCATAATGTCCTCGAACTTGGTTGATTTTAACTAATCACACCAATTCATTGCATTTAGAATCACAAAGTAAATACTAACTAAAATAATTATTTCATTCAACTATAAATTAGATAACTCATTATAGCAAGAGGTGTATCAGATTCAATAAAAGAATTAAGAAGTATTTAATTGATAATATAAATACGAATATTTTAATCAAAAGAAGGGTAACTGATAAAAGATTACTACACAACTTTGTTCTTATCTATCAATTGATTCAACATGTGAGATAGTTCTGAAAATAGTTATTCCTTATCCACAATATAAAACTACTGAAAATATAAAGAATTACTTATCACTTTTAAATTTTGAAAAACTGAAAATCCTAAACAAGAGAGCATGAAGAGCAGAGTCTTAAGATTCTAAAAATATAGAATTTCAATGAAATAATGTCATTTATCTTAATAAGAAACAGACAGGATTAAATTTGTTGGGTCCTAGTTTAGTTTGTTGAAAAATAATCGATCCTACTTTATTTGAATTTTCTCTATTCCCATACATTCCAAGAGATAATATCTTGTACTTTTTTCTTTATTAATAGAAAATTGTCTTATGGCTTTAGAGGAAAAATAAGACATTTTAGTTTCTATTTATTTTCCTTCTAAAAAATTTGAACAATATTTTCATATGAGTAGCTTAAGAGGCTTCTCCCTAAGTTGTCTCTCGCTTAGTCAATATAATAAAAAAAATATAATACCAAAGTATCTAGGAAGAGAACCCATGGAATGTCCAAACAAGGTTATTCTGTTGAGATGTACATTGTGGATGCAGATGCTCTCTCAATAGTTGATCCTTAACTCACTTCCCAGATACCATCTATTACATTGGTTGAGGATCCTCATACTATTCAAGATGTTATTCCAATTAGTTGACTCTTTATGAAGCAGGGGGGAGAGGATCCTCACCATTAAGGTATTTGGTTTCTATATAGCTTTACCCAATCTTAGCAAAGAAAATATTTATTGAAAGGTTGTGGTTTCCTTAGCCCAAGGCTCCCAAGAGACTTAGGTTGACATGTCAAATTTGTTAGGCTTATTTTAGGGGTAGTATGAACATTTTAGAATAATATGACCATGCAATTTTTTGAAACAACCTCTAGGATTTTAGAATCTATCTCTTCATAGATGGGGGCAAGAAAAGTGAAAGAGGAAGAAAAGAAGACTATTCTAAGGTGATGTGCTAGAATGAAAATCCCTTACAACACTTTAAAATTTATTTCCTTAATTAAGAATAATCTATTTATGTTCTTTTATCTAACAAGAGATGAAAGAGCCCATGGCATGATTTCATTTCTCATTGAAAAAGTTATAAACATAAAAGAATGAATAACTAACATAGAAGTAAATAGATCTAGTTCATTGAGAAAAGTATGCATATGAATGTTGTAGAACAAAATGAAGAATGTGCTAGAGGTTAGCATGGATAGTTTGATAGACTTATTTCTATTCAGAGTGGGACACATACAAATCATTTCTCTTGATACTTATATAATACATAGGTGCATGTAGTTTCGTAGCTCTAAATTTCTCTTTCTAAGAGGATAGCCTTAGTTATAGAAGTTTGGGTGATTGTGGATATCCAAATCTCAAAACTTCCTAAACAAGGGAAGAGTACCGTATTAAATACCCTTTGTATCCCTAGAGAAAATAGAATATTTCTAACCAAAAGTATTCCTAGGGAAAAGATGACCATTATTGGACATGGTGTGGTAGTTTATTATACTCATTAGTTCATTACCATGTTCTCATAATGTTACTTTCAAAAACATCAATCCTAGAGACCTAGTCCACACATGAATAGAAATTTATTTTGATTAGGAAGAGAGAAATATGATGCATAGAGAATAATACAAATATGGAGGGGATCTTAGATTTTGAATGGGCAAGGAACACCTAGCAAAGAAACATAATAAGATCCACCCAATGAAGAATAAAAAATCTAGTGGACCATTAGTTGCACATGCACCAAATTGGTAGAATGGGGATAATTTGTAGAAGGAAAGAGGAATGAGAAAGCATGAAGTGACACCCATCAATCTCCAAAAGTTTTCATGAGAAGGATTGAAAAATCTACAACATGTTAGCATAGTTTACATCAAGAACCTCTCATGGTCTTTAGGGAAGAAGAACTAGTGTGACATGTAGCAATCATGATGCCCAAACATAAAAAAAATGCCTATTTCTTTCATCTTTTAGGTATCAAGAAGAGAATGACATGGTTATTACATTTGGGAATAAGTTGTTATAAATTCCTCAGGTTCGTAGGACAAAAAGAGGTCATGGTCAAATTCTAACAATGTTTTGATAAAGGAAAATTTGTATCAAAATTCAACAATGAGAATAAAAGAAGGATTTAGTATCACATACTTTGATAGAAAGGAACTAAATGGAAAGAGAAGAATACTTGACATGTAAACTTATGATTAAATATAAAATTTTATGTAACATTTTAGAATACTTGACAGTCAGATCCACCCAATTAGAATTATGGATATAATCTACAACCCATATGCTAAATCCCCTAGTGGAAGCCTTTAAAAAATGACCAAACACAAGATCATTTTCCATAGAAGCATATGTAAAAAATCATTCATATGGGTAGAACAAAATCTTCCTTCCATTTCTCATAGACCATCTAAGACCCTTATCAAGTAGGCATTAGTGTCATGAATTAACTTCCAATGAATAGAGAAATCTAGTCCATGGTCCTATCATCAATAAAAATTTCCAAAGTGTGAGAGTACTCACTTATATATTTAACATGGATGATTTTGAACCACTCCATTTCTTCCTTCTATCTTCTTTGTATTTATTTCATCAAAAGAGCCGTATTGAAATCCTTCATCTTGCGGATGTCCATGCCTCCTAAATCCAAAGGAAAGAACACCTAATGCCAAGACACATGATGATGTCTATTATTTGTTAGGATAGGTTTTCCTATACCCATAACCCAGTCTACAGACATCCTCTAGAATAGAGATAATCAACACAAGAAGATATATTGAAATGAGCTAATGAGGTATTAAGGTAATGAGGTGTTGAAGTATTGAGATATTGAGGTGCATGTTCAAATGAACAACAAGATCTTGTTTAAATAGGAAAGAGTAAATATGAAGCTTGGACATGGTTGATACAAGTGTCTCAACCTAAGGAAAGAGAGTTTTGATAGAACTCAACAATATCCTCTAGGAGGAAGTAGAGTCCAAGTATGGCTCTACAATATCCATCTACCTCATAAATGTGTTGACCTAAGTAAGTTTAAGATAAGGAGTAAATAGGTTAAACAATATTACTCCAACACCCCCCCTTAAGTGCAACTTAGGGAGTAAAACAATGTAGTAGAAAATTTTTATGGGTCCTGACAACTAGGCCATAATAGGTACCCATGTACAACTACAATGAAATCTCTAATAACTAGAGAAAAGGAGAAAACCCCTCTCCAATAGAGAGAACATGAAGGTCTAAGAAGCCTTAAAAAGATATGTCCTAAAATCATGAACACCACTAAAGCATAAAGGATCTATAGACAACTGTTGATGATTGTTTTGGTGCTATATTTGATGATCTCCTTTGAAGAAGATGATGATCAAGAAGACAAAAATTTGTATGAGTTCTCCAACTAACACTTCTCAAACATTAATCAAATGTCAAAAATGGCAATAACATCTATCGATCAAAGATACAGACGACACATGAATCTGCATGAGTAATCTTCACTACACAACCAATGATGTTGTTTGAGTGAAACCATTATCACTTCTCAACTTTATTGAAAATGCAGGTGCAATAGTCTTAAAGGAATCCAAGAGTGTTTCAACACACTTCAAGTGAAACCAAGGAACTTCCACTAAAATGGAATGCAAGAGTGTCTTATTACACTTCAAGCGAAACCAAGGAAGTATTAGCACAAACACAAATAGTAGGATAACCCCCCCCATAATATTGACTCGAGTGAGGCTTGATAGATCCACAAGAATGAGGTGTCACCATGCTATGCAGAAGGGACCAAATGTATCTGCAACTAAGAAAAGGGTGTGTGCGGTTAAACTACACACTCGCATGAGGCAAGAATATCAGTGATTTTTCTATTGTTGTGGAGGAATTCTCATGCTGACAAAGCTGTGATCGGAAAACAATGGGTCTAGACAACCCCCTATGGCACTTTATAATTTAGTCCAAGTACAAATAGCTTTATGGCACATCATGTGTGCAAAATCCCCAAAATTCATGGATGGACACTAGATCTAATGTGTCTACAATAAATTTCTTACATGATTCCTAAGGAAAAATCAAGAAAAAAACTTGAAAGGAAATTACACTAAGTGCATGAAATCACCTTTGCGATGATGCTCGCCTATTAGGGTTGAAAGGTGAAAGAAATTTCCCACCCCTCTTAAGTACCTGGGGGTATAGGTTGGATCCTCCATGGGACCATCAGGTCATCATTTTAGAAAAGAGTGCCCCTCCCAGATGGAGAGGGCCCAAAAAGAGCTGAGGAGGTGTTTGGATTTGATGGTGGCTCTGTATGCCAAACCCTGTAACCACCAAGAAATTATAGTCATTGACCATTTGAAATGGATGATAGGGACTGAAATACATGCCACACATGATGCATTTGTGAAGCACAGACTAGATGAGAAACTCGATCCAACTTGTGAAGCACCATGAGGCTCTGATACCATGTTAGGATAGGTTATCCTATACCCAAAACCCAGTCTATAGACATCCACCAGAATAGAGAGAATCAACACACGAAGCTATATTTTAATGAGCTAATGAGGTATTAAGGTAATGAGGTGTTGAGGTACTAAGATATTGAGGTGTGTGTTCAAATGAACAACAATCTCTTTCTTAAATAGGAAAGAGTAGATATGAAGCTTTTACATGGTTGAGACAAGTGTCTCAACCTAGAGGAAAGAGAGTTCTGATAGAACTCAACAATATCCTCAAGGAGGAAGTAGAGTGCAAGTATGGCTCTATAATATCCATCTACCTCATAAATGTGTTGACCTAAGTAAGATTAAGATAAGGAGTAAAAAGGTTAAATAATATTACTCCAAAATTCTTAGGTTCCCTCCTTGACCCAAATAAATTATGTGGTATCCTCTCTATTTTAACCAAGACACTTTTAGGGATTCAAAAAAGGTTTAGTGCATAAACATGTATATTTTTCATATTATCTTTAATCAGCTAAACCTTCCAAGCTAGGGATAAGAGGGCCCTCTTCCAACCAGAAATATTTTAGTGGATTTTTTCAATGAGCTTACCCAAAAAACTATTTGGAACCTCATTACTAAAAATAGGTAAAGCTAGATAAGTAGATAGTAAAGCATCAATTTTGCATCCAAGAATTTGGGAAATTCTCTATTATCTCTTAGTCAACGTGTTAAGAAAGAACATAGATCTCTTTTGAAGACTAACCTTTTGACCATAAACATTCTCATACACCTGTAAAGTTATTTTGATAATTTTAGCCTCAGTAATGGAACTCTACCCCATAAGAATCATATCGTCCATAAATTTCTAGTGAGAGAAAGTAAGATTATTGGAGTAATTTACTGAACCTTTCCATAAACTATGATAGAATCCTTTTTGGATGAATCTACCTAAAGTCTTTTCCATTAGAATGAAATAAAAAGGGGACATGAGATCCCCTTACCTCAGATCCCATGAGGGGGAAAATGAATCAGTTGGGTAGCCAATAATTATAATAATAGAGAACTTGGGAATGGAGATCAACTGAGACTTAATCTTGGTGATAGACTCATTAATCCCAAAAGAAGATAACACCTTCAATTAAATTCTCCAACTCACTCTATCATATGCCTTGAGTAAATCTAGTTTGAGGAAAAAACCAATTTTCTTGTTCATGGAGAGGGAGTGATAATTCTCATGAACCATCATGGTTGAATCCAAGACATACTTACCAGGCACAAATACATTCTACTAACCATAAATAGGGGGAATAAGAAAGGCTTGAGATGCATCACAATGATTTTAGTAAAACTCTTATAAATCAAATTACAAAGGCTAATTGGTCTAAAATATGTGAATGAATCGGCACCAATTTTCTTTGGAATACGGATGATAAAAGTTGCATTCAATTAATTCAATAGAGATTTGGATCCAAAAAAGTTTTATCAACCTCCACCATATCCTTTTACATAATACCCTAGTAGGTATAGAAGAAAAACATAGGGAATCCATCTACACAAGGAGATTTATTACCTTCGAAAGAAAACATTGTCTCCTTAACTTCTATAGGAGAATAATCCTAGTAAGAAACTTATTCATATCTTGGGAAATCAAACAAGGTATTTTAGAGAGAATCTTATGATAATCATCTAAATCAAGATTACAATCCTACGAGAGGAGGTTGGAAAAATAGTTCATCACTCCCTACATAATATCATCATCCTTAATAAGAGATATTCCATTATAATTAATTGAATGAATCATTTTTGAGGCTCTATATTTTAGAGTAGAGATATGAAAAAAAATTGTATTTCTATAACCACTCTTTAGCCAAATATACCTAGATCTCTTCTTCTAGTACTCCTCATATTTAGCAATAAGATCATGCAATTCAAATAATAGACCAATATTTTGATCAACGAGAGAAGAAAGAACACTAGATTGAATTTGTTTTCAAATATTATCAAGCTCCATCTGAAGAGAATCCCTTTTTTGAAAATATGGGCAAAGGAACTTTTGTTCCATTTTTTAATATTTATTTTAACCCCCCATCTTTTTGGAAACCTAGAGCATATCTACCCATTGAATATCAGTCACCCACAAATCCTTATTTTAGATTTATATCTGAATCAAGATTCCACATAATTTCAAACCTAAAGGGAAGGTTCTTTTTTTTGTAGGCTTTCTCCAAAATAAGAGAAATAGGTAAGTGGTTGGGCCCAATCCTAGGAAAGGATGGAAATCTAAAAGAAAAATCATTGAGCTAGATAGGAAAAATAAGGGCCTTGTTTAACTTAGCTAGAATGAGGTAATCCCTAGTCCTTTTATTAGACCAAGTGTAAGAAACAAAATGAAGATCAATGTCCAATAACCCATGCAAATTAATGAAATCTATAATCTCCAGACTACTGCCTAAGGAAACAGGATCACTACCCTTTTTATTTGAACTAAATAGAGGGGTATTAAAGTCTCCCATCACAATCCACTTATCAACATCCATGCTAGATATAAAATAAAATATGTCCTCCTTCAAATTCCTCCTAGCCACTTTGTTATTAGGGTCATAAACATTCAAAATAACCTAGGAAGAACTGACATTAAGGTGCACAAATTCCCTAGCAATTTGATTAGCAGAAGAGAAGAGAATCCTACCTCTCACCAGTCCCAGATTCTTGAATGTAACCAATCCTCCTTAAGCACCATCAGAATAAAAAAATGAAATATCACATCCTTATAAAAAGATGTTTTAAGGTTAGAAACCTTTCTTATAATCATTTTAGTTTCCTAAATAAGGCAAACATCAGGTTTATGCTCCACTATCAAGTTTGATAAAAGGGCATGCTTATGGGGTTAATTCATCTCCTGAATTTTACAAGAAATAATATTTATTTGGATGGGAGACGAGACCTTGAAATACCCATCTCCAACAAGGTTTATTGTAGACCATCTACAACTTCCTCTTTAGTAACCTTCTCCCTAGCTTGGCTTAGGGAAGGTCTACCAACACCTTTAGATGTTGTGCCATAATTTTCTTTAAGTCTACTTCTAGTATTAATACTTGGCGTTTGAGGGTTTATTTTCTTTTTATTCCTAGACTTAACCAATGTAAAAGGGGAATCCAACTCCCCATCAATGATCTCATCCACATTTATTCTATTCAAAATATCCACTCCTCCACTAGGCATTAGGAATATCTCATCATCAGAGGGTAGTGATAAACTCGGATGTAGAATTTTCTAAGGGCCCTTTGAAAGATTGACCATTAGCCCAGTACCTAACCTATCACTATCCAACCTAAGATTTGTCAAGATCCTATCAAAGTTCCCCTTATCATTCGACTCTTTGTCTTTCTCTAAGTGGATATCCATAATACCTAGAACTCGCTAAGAGTCCTATTTTACATTCCCTTCCATAGCACTATCTCCATCATTAGGCCCATCCACCATCTCAGCCTTTCCCTTAGAGTTAAAAGGATCTTCCTTAGTTTCAACCTTATCAACTGAGTCCCCAGTGAACGTGATTAAAGCTGAGTTCTTTTTCCTTTAAACCTTATTAGCTTGACTAGGTTTCTAAGGGAAAGCCTTTTTCCAACGACCCTCCTTCTTATAATGAAAACTTGCAAAAGGACTAGATTTGTACTCTAGAGCTTTAGGCCATTTTATCAACCTAGATTGAAGCACATCTTCCACTAGGAGATCAATCGATTTCTTAATAGTGACACAAATCCTCACATAAAGAAGTCTCTTTCTTGCAACAGTCATAGGATACACTGAAATAAGCTCCCCGTAGAAAGCTACAATCCCTCTGAAAATATCTTTATCCTAGAACTCTAGAGGCAACCCAAAAGAGCTTAACCCATATAAGATTTGAATCAAAGACCCATTCCGAAAGAGAGAACCTCAGTTCACATTGCTTAACAGTAAGGGAATCCCTACCCAATATCCAAGAGCCTCCAACCAAAATTGACAATAAATCCTCCTCACAAGTAAAATTGAAGAAAAACTTAGCTATAGCTAGAACATCTATGTGCCCCTTATTCCTACATTTCCTAGCTACCCAAGACCTAAAAGAGTCGATGTTAAGTCTTCGACCAATAAATTTACAGGTATGAGAGAACACTCCATAGAGGTAATATCCTTATCCACTAGATCATTTATGATCGAAATAGACAAACTTACCAATGAGGGATCTACCGAATGAATCATAGAAGCGATTGACTACCTTTAAGCCTGGAGCTAAAAATCTTGGTCCATTTCTGATTCTCCTATTCAGGGACCCCATGAGCTAAAGCGGGACCTGCCAACTTGGCACCCATATGCTCCGCCCCGGAAGAAGAATTCGAGCCAAAGACACGAAACCTAGGGGGTTTCAAATTCCCTAGTACCATCCATGATTCCATCCTTTGCTACCTTCGTAGCACCTACAGTTGACTTGCACAAGCTTCTCGCCTTTTTCAAATTCAAATTCTCAACACCGCCTCCCGCACTTAGTTGAGAGTAAAGACAAATAGATTTTTTTGCTAGAATGAACAAATAATCCCAAATCCCATAACATCGAAAAGAGAATGAGATATTGGTATTGGTGAAGTTCCTTGATATGTCTTCTCTCAATCACAACAAATTGGTATTGAAGGAAATCTACTCCGGTTACATCTTTGTGAAAAAAATTACACGTATTCTTTAATAATAGTAACCATATTTTATATTGGTACACAATTATACTATGTAGAATTGATATCCTTGTGTTTAATAATTATTGAATTTCCATATAAACATTTTGAAGAATGATTTGTTCATAAAGAATTTGACGTTTGAGGAGAAACATCTAAATTGTATTTTCAACTTCCATGACCAAATTTGGGAGCATACCCATTCCACACTCAACAATGTGAGCAAAGTTATACCTTAAATTTAAATTTATTTTTTAATAAGTGTACCAAGGTGAACAAAACTCGTAACAGCAATATAGATTCCAATATTAAAAATTCCATTTGGTAGTATTCAGAAAATTACTATATTGAATCAACATTCCTTATGATTTTTTCTCGTGAATTGATCCATCTTCTTAGTGTACATGTCAAGTATTCTTCTCTTTCCATTTAGTTCCATGATATCAAAGTGTGTGATACTAAATCCTTCTTAAAGTCTCATTGCTAAATTTTGACCCAAATTTTCCTTTATCAAAACATTGTTAGAATTTGACCATGGCCTCTTTTGGCCTACGAACCTGAAGAATTGATAACAACTTATTCCCAAATGTAAGGACCATAGATCGTTCTCTTATTTATACCAACCATTTCATTACTAGTAATACTCATCAATTCGCTAAAGCCCAACATTGTCAACATCAATACGTCATCCACACATTCATCAATTATTGTAAATGAGTGTGTTTCTTTTCCATCACCGTCTCATAGAATGAAAAACAATCCATTGAATGAAAAGTTGACTTAGTAGGTATGTCATGTAAATCCTTTCTTCTTATGAAATTGGAACATCTCCTTTGAAAGCATGAAGCAAACTACCCTCGAAGACATCAATAATCTCCATGGTTTCAGAGAACTTTTTGCGATTTTGGAACACAAATAGATGACACTATTATTATTTATAGAGGAGATCTTATCATTTGGTTCCATCATATCATCACTTGCTGTAAACTTTTAATATCTGAATTACCTGATTGCTTGATTGTTTAGAAAACCTTTTCAACATATCTATTTTGTCGCATTCTAAAAACAGGCTGCAGGCCTTCTGTCTTCTGTCAAATGATTCAGATGCAATGTCTATGATTGAACATGTCAATGAGATCATTTAAAACTAACATCCCTATCAATAATTTTATTTAATAACTATCTGCATGATATTCTATCATTCTTGATATTTGCAAAAGTGTGGAATTGGCTTTACGTATGTCCATTGTTTTTGCAACCTTTTCAACGAGTTCATTGTGTGCATATCTTGCAATCAATACATTACATGAGATGAAATCTCTTTCGAGACTCCTGTAAAAAAATTCAATCGTGTTGTTCATGATTCCATGTTTATATGCCCTAAAGCATTATGGCAAATAGTTGGCATCCATCCTTTGTATCCTCTAACATCGTGTATTGGTTTAGATACCCTGTGTTCATTTCTACATTTTGCATACATACTAGCTGGAGCATGTCCAAGTTACTGTATCTCATGAAATTACATGTCTAGATCATGTATTCTGAATTGTTCAAGCCCTTTGTCTATGATTCCTATTTTGCAAGCAGATCTGTGCAGGTATTTTCTTGCAGCATAATCTCTCTGAGGCTTTTAGTCAATCAATCCACGTGTTGTCTACATTCCACATTTCCCATGCCTATTTTCTTTGGCACTCAGTAAAAACCTTCAAGCACAACGCTTTAATGAATGTTCATTCCCTTTCTAAAGCTCCCAATTTAGTGCAGGAAGAAGAGCATTTGCAAAGCTTGTGGAATTTGGCTCTATTCCTACCAGTTGCATTTGCTTGATAGTTTATGAAACCTTTTGAACAAATAGATTTCATGCACGTCTGACGATAGAAAAACTTGTTCCTGGAGATTGACATCTCTTTGTCGTGTCTTGTCAAATAGTTTAGGTATTCTGTCAATGATTCCATATTTTGTAAACATTACTGCGAAAGCATTTCCAGCCTCAAAGACATTGAACTCAATTCAGCCTATAATGAAGTGCTCATGAAGTGTTTTACTCTTAAAGCTTCTTCCAAGGATCTTATTGTGTGTGGTCTGCGCTTGTCAATTGCATACATTTGAAAGTTTCCACTGCCTTCTAAACAAATTTATTTTTACAAATCTTGTCATCATTTTGTATCATTCCTGGAGGGAACATATCTTTGCAGAATTCTGAAAGAGCAGTCTGTGGACTGCCTATGCATTCAGCTTTCTCAATGAACTCCATGATCATGGCAACCATAAGACCACATTTATTATGGCTTTCTGTATAACAACTGACATGCCCTATTTTTGCAACCACATTTCTCTTACTACATGCCCACACACCGGTTCTAAGCTTCCATTAGCGCCAGAGAGGAGAATGGCGGCTGTCTATTTGCATCCATTATCTATTCTTGCACATCATTCTTGCACAAATGTTAATTAAATTTACTAATAGCTTCAAGATCCGTTTCAATGACACTATTTTCTATAATCTAAAATCGTTACATTTTGTCTCTTGAGAATACGTGAACTTTTTTTTTTTTTGAAAACTCATGAGTTCTCCGTCCATCATTCCATCATCCCGCATTAAAAAGGTTAGGGGTTTAAGTTGGAAAGAGGTTAATTAATCTCTAGTTTTTTTGCCCATCACATAAAGATTTATTAACCTTTTCGAGGATTTGGGTAAGTTTATTAATCTTATGCACTTTTAGGATGAGTTAATTTTCCTATTTTGTCCATTTTTATAAATGTTAATTAACTTTTCGTGTGTTGGTAGATTAATTAACTTCAAACTTTTATGCAAAAATGTGAGTACATTCAAATATGAATAACTTTTGAAAGGATGTATTTTTTAAAAAATTTGAATTGAAAACTCAAAAATAGAAACGTATTAAATTTATTAATTAAAAATATCTAAATGATTTTATTAAATAATTTAATATTTTCCCTTTTGAAACTTAGTTGCATTTATGGAAAAGTGTTAATAACTCTTGATTGAGAATAGGTTAAGCCTCAAGATTTGAATTGAAATTTCAGGATGACTAATTGAGAAGAACATCTTGGATTTTTTTTGTAAAGACATTTTTTTATAGTGCAAAAGTTTAAATTTTAGTAATGCTAAAATTGAGGCAACAGTTCTTTACTTTCTTTTTAGATTAGAGAATTCAATATTACCAGTGCAAGAACATAAACTATATTTAGGGATACTAAATCAACATAGGAGGAGGAATCTGATGAAGACTTTGATAAAATAGAGGAAAATGTTGTAAGAAGAATAAAGAAGGGAGAAATAAAGTACAAATGTAAATTGCCCTTTAAATTTTTCAGATGTGGAAAGAGGGGTTATTATGCTTCTAGATGTCCTAAATAAATTGCAAATCAAAAGAGCAAGGAAAGTAAAGGAAATTTTAACAAGAAAACTTATTATGTTGGAGAAGATGCTAGTATTTGTGACGTTGAGTCTAATTGTGAAGAAGACAATGAATGTTTATTTTTGGCTATTAAGGAAGAATCTTTTTTCTTCTAACCTTGGAAAAATTGTTGAAAGGGAATCTCTAGAAGCTGATACTAAAATTGCAGACACTATGAATTCTTCTTTTCATGTCATAACAGATTGAAATGAATGGCTTATTGATAGTAGACATTCTAATCACATGACAATTGACAAGTGTAAGTTTGTACAAGCTTGAAAAATATGATTGAGACATTGTTATATTTGGAGATGAGAAGACTGCTAGGATAGTGGGAATAGGTGCTATTAATTTTGTTGTGAAGGATAACACTAACGATGGACCTACTATGTTAAATGTTTTAAATCAAAATCACTTGAGTGTTATAAATTTGTGTGTGAATGAATATAATATTGGTTCTCAAGATGATGGTTGTGAAATAAAAAAAAGATTAAGAACTATGACTATTGCTAGAAAAAAGATAGTTGAAAATATGTATTAGTTGAAGACTACTAGTGGATACTACTTAATGTCTTAGATCACTGAGAGTTGTCTATGGTATCATAGGATGTGTCATTAATTTTGATAATATGGAAAGGATAAGTTCAATTCAAATTGGTAGAGATTTGATGAACCTTACAAAGCCTACTAATGATGTTTGTCTAGAAAAAGTCAAGTTGTGAAACAAACAAGGAGGAATTTCAAGGTTAATAAATAATCTTCTAATAGAATATTATAATTGGTGCACAAGGATATTTTTGGTCGAGCCATAACAAGAAGCCTACAAGGTGGTATGTACATTATGCTTTTAACTGATGATTACTATAGAATCGCATGGGTTACTTTCTTGAAAGAAAAATCAAAATCTCTAGGAAAGTTCAACATATTCAAGGATATAGTTGAGAATGAGATAGATAGAAGAATCAAATGTTTAAGGTCTAAAAAAGGGAGAGAATTTACTTTAGAATAATTTAATACTTCTATGAGAATCATAGAATAAGGTGTCACTTGTTTTCTCCTAGAGAATCACAACAAAATGGTGTGGTTGAGAGAAATAATGAAACAATTTTGGAGGCTACTAGAACAATAATAAAGGAAGAAAATATACAAGAAAACTACTAGAAAGAGACAAATACAAAATATAGTGTACAGACTCAACAATATTTAGATCAAAAGAAACTTTATAAAAACATCCTATGAGCTATTGTATGGAAGAAACACTTCTATGAAATATTATAAAGTATTTTGAAGCAAGTATTTTGTATTAAGGTAAAAATAAGTTTTGATGAGACACTGAAACCCCTTTAAAAAGATTACAAAGGATATTAAAAAAAACTCATAAAAAAAATAACATTTCTAGAAGAAGAAAAAACCAACAGAACCAACCCAACAACCAAAAAAGAACCTAACACAAAAATAAATAACCAGCCCATAGGAAAACAAACATAGAAAAGAACGGAACCAAAAGCAGAACTAAGAAAGGTCCTTAAGAGTAGCATCCACTTCCCCCTCAATGATTGTAACCTCTATTTCCTTGAGATCTAGGGGAGTGTTGGGATTCTAAGCCTTCTTTCTCATACTTGCTTGAGTACACTTCATAAGGCCTTCAGTAGAGGCCACCTACTTGTCTTTATCCAACATTGGCAACTCAACATTCTTTTTATCAACCTTTTCTCCATTTTACCACTCAAGATCCCTAGCCTCTAAATGGAAGCCTCTATTTTATCATTTCCACCCTGAAGTATGTTTCCAAGGCTTTCTTCAAGTTTCTTCCTCACCTAAGACTCATTGTCTTCTTCCTCCTACAGCCTGTCTAGCTTTTCATAAATATTTTTTATTTCCATCCTCATCCTATATGTCCATAAAGTAAGAAATATTGACTTTAACCTTTTCCTTATGGATAAAAGACTATAGAGACTCCACCCCACCTCCAAAGAACCTACAACTTGGAAGGGAAGACTCCTCTTTCCCTCCAAAAATAGAAATGATATGTATAAGGAATTTTTTAGGATCTAAGGGAGGTGCATCTGAACCTCAGCTGGGATAATCGATGAGAATGCCAACATTATCCTTGCCAGACTCACCTTAATAGATGAAACCCTTGTCCTCATCCTTCTCTATGGTCATGTTGTCATTGGAATAAAAATCCTTGTCATTATTTTGATTTTCCCCTTTCTTTTGATCACCTTTATTCTTAGAAATATCAGTCACCCAACTAGAAGTATCCTCGTGATCTTTAATTATTAGCCCAGGGTCAATGTTTATTTTGTTTAGATTGGTAGTAGAGGAATCTTCATCCTCTATTTCGTTGCCACTAACTTCCTCAAATTTAACCTTGGAAGCACTCATACCTTTCTTCTCAGACTCGTTTCAATTATCTTCTTCTGTCTCTATACCCTTTTCTTCATCAAATTGTCTCATAACGTTAAGAGGGGTTTTCTTTTTTCTTTTAGAGCCCCAAGGGATTTTTCTCTCACCCTCCTCTGACCCAACATTCTCTGCTTTCTTCTTAACATAAGAATCCTTGATGATAGGATTAGGGTTCCTAGCTTTGCAATGCTCGACAATGAGTAAAATAAGCCCTTTATACAAAATAGGTTTTTTCATCTTTTTCTTGTTTTCGACTAGGCTGTTATCCAAGGATTTGAGAAGACAATATGAGAACACAATCCTCTCCTTGTGATAAAAATGGTTTAAGAGCATAAAATGGTATCCATGGACCCTAATGTATTTCCCATCCTTAGTAAAATAGGCCATAATACACGTCAGAGTTTTCTTCCAAAGGGTTTAATTTTCTCAAATCTACAATAATCACATATCTTGATTAAAAGCTTCTCTTCTTCTTTCACTTTAGGGAATTTAGTCATAGATGTGCCGGATATCTTTCTCTCTTTCAAAAATCAATCCCACAAGTTGAAATATGAGTAATTTATGAAATGAAATTAGCATTAAGATCCACATTCACCCCATAGAGCATAATAGAGGAGCCATTCCCACCTCTAGAAAAATCATTAGTTACCTCTTTTTTGAAACCTTGAAGGTGTTCAATGTAGGAAGTGATGAAACCTTTCCCAAGGTGCTACAAAACCTCATCCTCTTTCCAATCCTTTCAAGAGTGTGGCTCTTGTCTCTTAGGTTCACCTCCCATATTGCCAACCACAAGAAATAGTCTCAAAAAGCTGCTCAAAGATTCTCTACAAACAATAGCCCAAATAGAAAATCAGAAAATGTGTTGATGGGTATTAAAAATGGCATTTTCATATTTGCCCCAATTAGCCATACTGTCATTACAAAAACTGAGGCACTTGGGTATATTTCCATAATTGTCGATTATCTTTCCCACTTTAGTATGCATCACATCATAATTAATGATATCTTTAAGATCTCTATCATGCTTAAGGCCCCCATGCCAATTAACGATTTCATTACTATTTAGAACAATATTGGCAATGCAATCTGAAACTTTATTCATTTCCTGTTACACATGAGAGATAGACACCTTATTGAAAGTATGAAGGATGATCTTCGCCTTCTTTATTAAAGAATCAATATCCCATGAAGTCTTAATCATGCCAAGAAGACATTGGATAATGGTGTTGGAATAACACTCAACTCATAGGTTTTGAAAATCTATTTGTTTAGCTAATTTGATAACCTAGAGGGCTCCCTTAGCTTCAGCTACATGACTATTCTTCTCCCCTAAGGGGACGCCCATGACATCGATGTAGTGACCATTCATATACCTCACCAAATCACCACAACCAGCCCATCCTGGATTTCCCTTAGTTGCACCATCAAAATTCACCTTAAACCAGGCCTTTGGAGAAGATAACCAGATAAACCCCTCCCTCTTTTTCTCCTACCTACCTTTGATTTTAGGGCAAGTGTTATATCATAAAAGATGAAGAAAAATTCAAAAAAGTTGATACTAGAGGTAATGAAGTCATATTCTTTACCTGCTCTACTAAAACAAAAGTATACAATTATTAAAAAAAAAATTCCGAGAAGGGTTTTGAAAGAATGAACGTAAAATCTAATCAAGGAATTCCCATAAATATAGTTCAATAGAGGCTTGATATGAATCTGATGAGTTAACTAGCAAGGAAAAAGAAGAGGAAGACTAAAGAAAATGAAGTACAAAATCATACAAAAGTCTCTCTGTAAACTAATCATAAGACTCATATCTATATATGCACAAGATAAGTCATAGAAATAGATTATATGAGATAAGAATAGAGGTTTCATTACAAGAATCAAGGCTTCTCAATAATAGTTTTTCATGTGTTTGATTTTAGAAATTGAACTACAGACTATTAAGGAAGCCTGTAGTGACTAGAACAAGATGAAATCTATCAAAGAAGAACTTGATTAGATAGAAAATAATCATACTTGGGATTTTTCCCCGTGAAAAAAAATTTGAATTTAATTGGAATAAAATGGGTATTATAGAACAAAATGAATGAAGATGGACACATAATAAGGAGTAAGGAAAGACTTGTATACAAACGCTACACACAAGTTGAAGGAATTGACTTTGAGAAGGCTTGTGCTTATGTGCCAAGAATGGAATTGATTAGAATGTTTTTGGTATTTGTAGTAGATAAGAACTTGAAGGTTTAATATTATATCGGTGTGAAATTTGCATTCATGAATGGAGAACTTTAAAAGAACTATATATAGAGAAACAAGAAGGATTTAATCTATCACATGATCTGAATATCATCTATGAGTTGAATAAGGTACAATATGTATTAAGACAAGATCTTATAGCTTAGTATGCAATGCTTGACATGTATTTGGTGAAGAAAGGATTTCAAAAGGGTACTCTTGATAGTAATTTCTATTTTCAGGTTAAGGAAATTAAAATCATGATTGCAGTTTTTTATATGGATAATATAATCTTTGGGATAAATTATGGTATGTGTAGGAATTTTGTTAATGAGATGCAAGAATATTCTTCAAAATTTCTATGATTGGGGAAATGAATTTTTTAATTTTCTTAAAAGTTAATTAAAAATTTGAAGGTGTCTTTATTTTGCAATCAAAGTATGTTAAATAAAATCCAAAAAAGTTTGGAATGGAGAATGCTAAACTAGTATGTACTCCTATGGTTACTTTTTGTAAGTTGGGTAAAGAAACCAAATCTCCTAAAGATGATGAGAGAAAATATAGAGAAATGGTTGAAGAAGTATTATACCTAAATCATACTAGACTAGATATCATGCATGTTTTTGTTTCTTGTAGCTATATTTCAAAAAGATCCCCTAAAATATAGATGTCATTTAAAAAAATAAAAAAAATAATATATATTTGAGATGAATAAGAGGGGACTATGGTATCTGAGAAAATTATACTTTACTTTGATGACTTAAAATAATGTAGATGGGGCTGGATGTGTGGATTACAAGAAAAATACAAGTGGGGTTATCTTTTCTCTTCGATCCTAGCTATTGCATGGTCAACTAAGAAACAAGAATCAATGTCTCTATCTTCTACTAAACATGAAAAATATCTCTCATGCATCATGATGTACATAGACATTGTGGATGAAATAGACTCTAAAAGATATTGGAATACTTATTTGATGAGCCTATCTCTATCTTATGTGACAATATCAATACAATGAATATTTCAAAGAATGCAATCCTAAATTCCTAGAAAAAACACTTTTCAATCTTCTATCACTTTACATTAGATAATGTTTGGGAGAATGAAGTGAAGCTTAAGTATGTACCTACAAAAGAAAAAAATGCTAATATCTTTACAAAGGTTCTTTCTAAGAAAACTTTAGAGTATCTCAGGGAGAGATTGGGGATGATTTACCCTCTTTATTAGAGATAAATGACATATTAAAGTGTAATACTCTAGTGAAATTTATGTATACTCTTGGATTTGGACTACTGCTAGTGAATGTCTCTTAAGGGAAGCTAAGCATATTTGTGAGTTGATACAGATATATTAGGGGAACCTGAGAAAAATAAGCAAGTAGTTTATTTCTTTTTCCTTTTCCATTGATGTCAAAGGAGAAGAGTGAGTGACATATAAAGGAGAGTATGGTTTGAAGACTAGGTGTCATGTATTTTGATCATTAATGTGTTACCATCATTGAAAAATAGGAAGATTATTCTAAGTTTTAGCAGAATGAGTCATTCTTCAAGTTAGTATGGTTTTCATTGATGTCAACATTCAGCTATTAATAATAGTGAGTATATCATATGTAGTTTGTTTCCTCAGATTGTACATCTAATGATGAGATTTTCACATGATGTTTAGTATTGTTGAAAATTTCTAGGTTTGATATTTTGTGCTTTGAATTTCTATTAAAAAATTAAATTGTGCTTGGCTATGTATGGAAGTGATCAACAATAGTTCCTGCATGAAATGCATTCTTTTCATTTCTCTGCATGATGGTTTTTGAAGCTATGGTTTTAGAGCTGGCCTTTTTAATATCCTTATCTCCATTTATTTTATTTTCCACGATATTTTGGGTTTTGGAGACACGGTTTTAAATTTTGATGTGTTCTTACTCTAAGTTGGCAAACCACGGGTGCTTACATCATAGTCAAATATCTCAATGAATGCAAGTTGGAATGAAATGTATATGATGATGATAGTTAAGGCATTTTTTTTTCAAATTCTCTTTCATTTTCCACTACAAGAATGTTTAGTGTTGATCAAATTCAAATTGTGTTTGGTTAAGATGCTTGGTCAATAGTGAGAGATGTCACAAATGAAAGGAAGGTATAAATATATATTATCTCATTGTGGAAAGGGTGTGGAATGTGGGTAGTCATGAAAGTTTTGTGCAATTGTGTTCATATGCAATGAAAATGTATTAAAGAGGATCTATCTCCCTATATGTATGTAGTGGTGAAAATTGTAGTGCAGAGTATTTTAGAGTTTCACGTGTTAGATACCAAAATAAGTGAGTTGAAGGTATATAAAGACCATTTAGTTATTTTGAGGTTGTACATAAATGGTAGATCTATTCTATTTTATTCTTCTTCAGTTTGGTAGTCAATTATCCAATAATGAATCTTCTTTCTTTTGAGTTGTGAGCCTCTAGCTATTAATATTTCTTTGTAAAAATCGTTGTAACTAGTGTAACCCTAATAGGTGTTTCCATATTCGAGAATTAATCTTCTCCTTGGGTATTCCCTTGATAGTATTTTCTACATAAATCTGATATTTCATGGTTTATTGTAGTTCACATAGTTTTCTAGGTTTACATATTTTTGTGATTAAGAATTAAAGTATGTTTTGTGGAACTAATTAAATGAATATTTTGAAAGATTTATTTGAAAAAGTATTCATCCCCTCACCCAACCCCCTATCTCAATTGTCCTATCAATTCACCAAACACTTACTGAGTACAATATAACTGCATAGCCCTATAAATTTTCTTCAAGTACGAAGTGTGAGGAGGTCATAAGCCTCAATTTGGATGCCCATTATTTCTCACTCATGTGAAAAGGGTTATATTTTTTTATAAATTAAAATTATTTGCAATTGGTAAATTATTCCAAATTTAGCTTTAAGGTGCACACATCAGTTTCTTAGAGAATCGTAGATACTCCAATTAGGCTAGTTTCTAACAAGCTACAACAAAGCCTATTCAGCTTTATAAGACACAAGTGTTTGGAAAGCATATCAAAGCACAAGAATAACCATGTTATCATAGTGATCAAATGATATTAGGAATAGACTTTAAGTTTGTGAGGACCATTACCAAGTGAATATAAAGACTATGTCTAGGCTTGTGGCTTCCATGCTTGAGGTGCACGAGGCCAAGCCTAAGATAACTAAATTAACATTAAATATTTTTGGGAGGGACTATACCAATTGACTTGGTAAAGTTCTCCATGTGGTCCAATATGAAATTTTGATTCTAAATGCCATTTTTCAAAGGGCCTTCATGGATCTGAATGAGGTCTTTAATTTCTTTCCATTTCTATGAAACTTCAAAACTACAATAGTAGAGGTACACCATGAACTTTTAGGCTTATTTTGAGGATGATCTAGACATTTCATAGCTATGGGACTAGTCATGTTCTATGAAATGACTTCCAAGGTTTCAAAAGTTATCTTTTTATAGATATGGGGAAGGAAAGGGAACGAGGAAATAAAAGAAAAATATGTTAAGTCAATCCGTGAGAATGCAAATCCTTTATAACACATTAGAATTTAATTCATTAATTAAACATAGTTATTTTATAATCTCTACCTAAGAAGATAAGAAAGAGCTCATGACATGATTGCATTTTTTATACATAAAGTCATCAACACAAAAACTTGAATAACTAAGAGAGAAGTAAATCAACTCATTGCATTACACAAAGTATGCATATGAATATTACAAAACTGAAGGAAGCCTATGGTAGAGGCTAGCATGCATAGTTTAATACACTTATTTCTATTAAGAACGAGACACATACAAACGTTGCTAAGTCAAATCACTGCTCTAGATAGTTATATAATAAACTTTCAAACCCTCCTAAACAAGAAAAGATAATCTTAACATTAAATACACTTTGTAACCCTTGAGAAAGGATAATCTTTCTAGCTGAAAATGTTCCCCCACTCCCTCTAGCTCTAGTGTGGAATAATGTCCATTATTAGACATGGCATGATAGTTTTTTATACCAATTACTTCATTAGCACAAGCTCACCATGCTACTTGTAACATCATTCCCGAAGACTAATTCCAAACATGAGCATAAATTTCTTTTGATAAGGAGGAGGAGAGAGGAAAATGGTACATAGAGAACTATAAAAAAATCCACCCAAGGAAGAAGAAAAAGCTAGTTTACCATTAGATAGACCCACATATGTCAAACTAGCACAAGGAGAACACATCAACGAAGGAAAGAGACCCAACTGAGCGTGAAGAGGACACACATCAATCCATAAAAGATTCCCCAAGAAGGACCGAGTCAAAACCTAGAGCAATTTTAGAGGACCACGAAAGATTTCATGTGTTAGCATAACACAACATGAAGGGAGAACATCCCAAGGGCTTGATAAGAGAAGTGCTAGTGTGACACATAGAAATGATAACTCTAGAACATGATAGGTGAGGATAGATGTGCACAAAATATAAGGAAATGTCGAAGAGAAAATGTGACTCGCAATCTTAGAAGAAATGGTCGAACATCATATCAACTTGAACCTCAATAGATAACGTCTAAAACACTCTAATTAAGAAAGTTGCATCACTACCATCATAATAAATCTCTCAATTTGATTGTGTCTATTGTGTTGTACTCAATTTGAAATTCATTTGTGACACATTAATTTTGTTGAAAGTTATCATCTACGTGTCATGTTTGTCAATATCCAAATTATATAATTTATAATAAAATATTAATTTATTCTATAAAAATCTAAATATAAAAATGTGAATTATTTACACTTTTTAATAATTTTTTACTTTGAATTATTAACAAACAATAATTTATTATTTATTAATAATTAATTAAAATTATTTTCATGAAATTGTTATTTAGATTAAATTTTTAATTAATAATTTACTATTATTATATTTTTTTATGAATAATTTAATATTCATAATTTTTTTTTAAAACTTAAATTGAACTTTGTTTTATAATCTGTATTAGTAATAATTTTTTTAATAATTATTAAAATCTTAAAAAGCAAAAAGTAATATTACAGAAAACAATTTAGAAACGCATGAATGTTTTGTTTAAGTTTAATGAATGTTTTTTTTTTGTTTTTTTAAACATGCTTTATTCGTTGCTACCGGCTATATATTTTAGAACCGCCGTTTTCTGGGTTTTGCTAACCCGACAAGTGTGGGACTAAGAACATCTTCAGAATGCATTTGAGCGGATTGATATGCATTTGAAATGTAATTCATGATCTGTCGATATGTTTTCCTTTATTATGTTTGCTGGTTCAGACTCTCGTTTCTTATATTTGCTCTTTTTTGAACTGTTTATTATTTTTATTATTGTAATCGGCCTTGTTTAATAAAATAATAAATAAAATAAAAGCCTTCAAATGATGAACAGAAAAACTTGAAAGGAATACAAAATGCGAGAAAAAGAAACCTGAATGTTTTGATTTAATAATAAATAAACTATTTTAAGGTGCCCCCTGGGATTGGGTTGCAACGGACAGCAAAATATAGATCGTTGGAAAGAACAGTTACTTATTTTAATCTCATGCTGATAATAATTGTGAAACATTTTGGTTCTGTTTGGACTATAGGATATGACTTAATATTAAACACGGATCATAGATACAGGAAATACCTTTTCATAAGCGTTTGAAAAGCCATGGGACAGAGAGTTGAGCCCTCTGGATGAAATATTGATCCCGGTTGTAATAGTTTTTAGGCTTCCAGTCCAGTTTTCCTACAAAAGCACAAATCTATTCGTTATCTTCTTAAAATAAATACAAGTAATCGAGAAATGAAAAAGTAGCGGGTACATAAAAAGAATTCAACCTGGTTTCCCGCCTGGTATAAGAAATTATCTATTTGTTGAGACAGTATTTCAAGCATTTGCGGGTCAGTGATTATGCTGTCATCAGGTGCATGCTCGTCATCATCAGATTCATGAGGAGGCCTTGAATTACTCCTCATGGGTTTCGCAGCACTGGGAGACGCAGCGTCTTTTGAAGACGGAAGACATCCCAGGATTGAACTTGGCCATGCCAAGGTTCTCTCTTCTTTTTTAGTGGCCATTCTGGCCGATGGGGCAAACAGGACTCTTGCACTAAAGATATAGATTAAGTAAAGTGCTTTCCGTTCCGTTTCTGGGAGGTTCGCAGATGCCTTCGGTTGTCACGTTAAGCACGATGTTTATCATTATTATTCCTGCCCGCTTTACAGATGGCCATGTGCAGAACAATGCTTTATCCATGGACATCTTGGTCTCCACTTTTAGCCTGGCATCATGAGACGACACGGATTTAGTTAAAGTAATTTCTGGGGCAGAGAGTTTATCGGTCGATCAGATCACTCGTAGTATAAAGAAAGAAAACGGATTTCTCTGTGTATCGCATTCCTATATATAAACGATGTATTCTTTTTCATGTAACCAAAGTAAAGTTTACAAAGAATAAAAAATAACAGTTATAATAAGTATCTTTGATGACTTTAAGCTGATTTTCTGTTATGTGACTATGTGATTAATATGTTGTTAATATGCTTCTAGTTCTTTTGTAACACGGTTCAGCACCTTCTTGTTGCTTTTTCTATTAAAAACAGTTATAACAAATAGATCGAAAAAAAAAACACAATACAAAATGAATATCTCAAGTTATTACTGATTATAGTAAGCTAGCTATTGAAATTATAAAGAAGAAATATGACAAAACATTTTCTAAATGTCTATATAATACTGTTCTGAAGCTAATTCAGTACTTGATGTTAAAGTTGCTGAAGTTGTGATATAGCTTATGAGAAGGTAGAATGATACTTAGAAGTTATATTGACACTTTGATGCTTAGAATAGAAAAATCTCATAGAAAACGTACACAAACATGATATTAGTATTTTTTTATTTTTTATTATAAAGTGTTAAAGAAGAAATTGTGGTTATTGGTAAAAGGATTGAAATTTAAAATATTATTCAACTTGATCAAGTTTAAAGAGTAAGGAAATAATAAAAATAAATGTAGAATTTGATAATTATATTTGTATAGAAAAAAGGTAACTATGGATTTGGAAAAAGAAGTGTCAAATTCATTGTCTTAATAAATCGTCCTAATATGATAAGTTTTTCTATTATAATTTAGGGAGGATTCATTTATGTATATGTCATACTATTCAATACTTTTACAAAAAGGGATCACCTAACAACATAAAATTGTGTAACTTGATTAGTTCTAGAGTATCCACTTAACAAATATAAATAAATATGTAAAATAGTATAAAATCAATTTAAGAAAATGTGTCCAAGTTACATACAAGTAAAAGTAGAAATATAAAGAAAATTAATTGAAAATTAATAAATAATATGTTACCATAACACATCCATTTTCTTCAAATATAGGGACAATTCATTTGCAAGTCTTTCAATTCATTATCTTTCCATCTGGAATTTAATTTTGGTGCTTGTAAACATTCAATTCTTATTATTTTTTTTTATTGGAATCTATAAATGAAATAGATTGTAAAATAAATTAAATATTTTTAAACTTATAAATTTTACTGGTATGATTTGGGTGTTTTATTTCTAGTGTGAAAATGATTTTTACTCACAATTTTGTTTGTTTTCAATTGTACAATGATCAATAAGCATGTAATAGTTAATTTTATTATTTTACTTGGAACGTAAATCTAGACTAAAATGTAATTTAATTTAAGTTTATTTTACTTTTCCATTCAATTTTATTGTACATTTTTAAAAATAATTCAATATATTATTCAATAATGAATGGCTATAATAAACACAAGTATATCATTTATTTTCATCAAATATGATCTCTATAATAGAAAAAAATACTCCTCTCTTAGTTATTTCCCTTGATGTTAAAATTACAAACTATATAGGTGACAAGTACACTAAGGTACACTATGAGAGGAATACTTTATCCATTCTATGACAGTAAACACTTGATCTAATTTGTGATAGGAAAACTTGATCTCTCATTTGAAGATAGATATCATTAATTTTGGCATATGCCATTATGGTATGGATAGGGACATGCATATTTGATTGGCATGCACTTGATTGTAGTGATCATGTTTACTTTAGTTGGTATACTACTATTTTGCATTTGGCAATAATATTTAGATTGAATTCGTTCATTCTAATGATATTCTCTTCTTGACAGTGGGTGCATGTATATATGGTATGGTGACAATGACCTATTTCATTCTTGTTGTGTATATTGATATTTTATATTCTTATTGGTTGATACATTTTGAGTCTTGTTTCCTATTAAATTTAATGTCTTATGCATTTTGTCACTAATAAGGGCTTCATATTCTATCAATGGTTTCCTTGATAGGGTATTAAAGTATTATCTTGAACGTGATTCCTAAGTTATAAAGATTTAATAGAGTACAAGAGTAGCTTGTATATGGTGATAAGGTGTCATTACAAAGTTATGAGTCACATAGAAGGCTAAACTTAAAATAGTTGGTAACAATTTTTTAGAGGAAGCGATTCCTCCTGAAATTAGTGAAGCGGGTGGATTTAGTCAGGTACTTTTGATAGAAAGAACCCAAAACTTTTGATCGCAAGAAACTTACTTTCAATCGAAACTCTTATAATTACTTTCAATCAAAACTAAATATATTTCGATCAAAAGTAGGTTTCTATTATTCTGGTGTGGTTTTAACCCTGTCGAAACCATCATTTTCATAATTGTGGTCATGTTTTTGGTGGAGCGAAAAGTGGGGCATCTAAATTTGAAACATAGTCATGTGCGCGCACACACACACACACAGATATATATATGTGTGTGTGTGTGTGTGTGTGTGTGTGTGCATGTATATATGTGTGTGTGTGTGTGTACAGATGTATGCATATATTCATCTATATATATATGTGTGTGTGTGTGTGTGTGTGTGTGTGTGTGTGTGTGGATATGTACATATGTACATATATTTGTATGTTTGACACACACACATAGTTATATATTATTATAAATATATGTGCATATGTACATATCCATACATATACATGTATGTATACATGCACATACATGCATACATACATACATATATAAATACATACATACATGCATGCATGTATATGTATATATGCATATGGGTGAACCCACAATATTGGGTTACACTTTTTTGGAACAAGAAAAATGTCCCAAAAAGCGTGATTGAGAAAAAAAAACCATCATACTTTCAATAGAAAGTCACTAGGACTTTCGATTGTAAGGGAAGAAATTTTAATCAAAAGTATGGAAAATCCATACTTTTCATCAAAAGTACTTTTGTTACTTTCGATCGAAAGTAAGCAAGTACTTTTCATAAAAAGTAATTAGCCTAAGGACTTTTGATCGAAAGTCAAGAACTATGAATTTCGGTGGGTTTTTTAACCCCGCCAAAACTGTCACTTTCACTATTTTGGTGGAGTTGAAAGTCTTTCATTTCTAATTTTTTGACCATCATTTTCAGGTATTTTTTATTTTTGGTTTAAATATATATATATATATATATATATATATATATATATATATATATATATATATATATATATATATATATATATATATATATATATATATATATATATATATATATATATATATATATATGTGTGTGTGTGTGTGTGTGTGTGTGTGTGTGTATATACATATGCATACATATGTGTATATATATTTATATATGTGTACATATATGTATATGTATATGTATATGTATATACATATATATAAGTCAAATATATATATGTATGTGTATTATATACATATGTGTGTCTATATATATATATATATATATATATATATATATATATATATATATATATATATATATATATTATACACACACACACACACACACACATGAAATATATATGTGGGTGAACCCACAATAGTGGGTTACACTTTTTAGCTTGAACGGACACTGAACTCTACATTTTGAGAAAAATTTTCAGATTCAAATGCACATATGTATGTATATATGTCATATCTATGTAGGTATGTATGTATATACATACATACATACATGTGTATGTGTGTATTGTGTGCTAAAATATTGACACACTTCTATGAGTCATTATATCCAAGATTGTTTGAGCATGAGGTGTCAAATGATGACTCATAGCTCTTTATTCATGGAGTGAAATGGTTTGTAATGGAGGCCCTTAGTTTAGACCTAGTTTGTGCCCATGTAAGTACACCAAAAAATGAGAAATTCAAAGAGGAAAAGAAAGGATAATAGTCTCCATGATCATCAAGTATGCATCCAAATGAAAATAAGAGCTATTGCAAATGATAAAAATGCATAAAAGAAAACTAATATATGAAAGGAAATACTTATGCAAGATTATTCTATGAAAGGAAATATGAATCTAATCTAATATGAAAGTGCAAGATTAATCTAAATGGATTACCATGGGGCATGAGAGAAGAAGACTAGACTAGAAATGAATGGACGGTCAAGATTAAGAGGCAAAAAGAAATGAGCTATGGTGGAAATTAACTCTTGGTTGACCCATGTGCTCAAGATTCTCAAGACGTGCAAAACCAATGGACATGATTAAGTGGTAAAAAGATGCGTGGAAGAGATTAAGAGGCAAAATGAGATTTCACTCATCTTGCAAAGTGTGCATTCAATGTGTAGACAAAAAGTATTTTTCTTTTTCTTTTTATTATATTATTTATTTATTATTTTTAGCAAAGTGGTTTCCATTATTTAATTAAAAGATTTTTTATTTATTTAAAAGAGATTTGTTCTTTTAATTAGATGTGGCTTAGGATAAAGTGATTTTATTATTTAATTAAATTTTTTTTTATTTAATTAAAAGGGACCATGTTCTCTTAATTAAATAAAACCAAGAATAAAATGATCAAACCTTAGGAAATATTAATATTATTGAAATAATTACGATTTGATCAAGGAAATTGATTTGGATTAAAAATATTAAAGACATTGATTCAGGAAATTGATAAATTGATGAATGGGGGCCCAAAGTGTAGGCAACCATTTTAGGGTGAATACATTTGCCCCTCTTTGACTAATGCATGATCTTCATGGGAACACATGTAGTCAAAGAATGAAGTTTAAGTGTGAGATTGATTTAGGATCACAAAAAAATCTAGATGTGTGATCGATGGACGGGAACACATTAGGAAAAATATAAGGTGGTTGAAAAAGACAAGGCCAACACCCTTGTAAATAGGTAATTATCATGTCTCAAGCAAGGTTGCCCCAAGTGAAGTAATTGATAGGTTTGCTAAAGCTGAATCAAGGATTGAAGTTTGATACATACTGCCCCCTCATGATTGAAATCAAAATGAGATAGAGGAGAAATAGTAAATTGATAAATTTGATCAAATCAAACTAAAAATAAGGTTCTTGATGTAAGATGAAAGATATAACGATCACAGAACCAAGGTAGATCATTAAGAATGAAAGTTTATGCTCCAAGGTTGAATTAGAAGAAAAGAAGTGAGGTGAAAGAGAATGGAAGATAGAAGTTTGGAAGAGGTGAAAATAAATGGAGAGAAGGAAAAGAATTTGCCTCAAGAAAGAGAATGCCTCAAAATCAATCAACTGTTTAAGATAGAAAATTTTGATTTCGATCACGAAAGAAGATAAGGAATTGAAGATAAAACGTGAGCACATTTGATTAAAAGTCTAAAAGAAAGATGAAGGAAAACCCTATCAAACTCCTAATGTAGCCTAAAAATGCAAATGAACATGAAGTCTAACAATGCAAGCTACATAAAAATGCAATGGTGTACTTGCAATAGAGAAATTGTAACATAGGATTTTGTGTTAATCATTCATTAGAGAATGTTAAAGAATTTATTTTCATCATTGGGCTATTATTAACAAACATTGAAAAAATCACACAATCATCACTAGTCACAAACACAACTATGAAGATATGAATGTGATTTATATCAGATTGGAATGTGGAAAGATTATAGCATAAGCATGAAAGACATAAAGGTGAAGATAGCATCGATATTATATTACCCAATTTAATGTAGCAAAGTGATGCTCGAATCAAGACATAGATGCCAGGATGACCATAAGAACAGTTGTGCAAAAATAGTCAAGGATGATGCGTCAAATCTCTTAACTGTTTCAAGGGGACAACATGAGACACTCCAAAGTTTCAAGACCACACCCACAAGCAGAAAAAAAATAAAAACATATCTCATGCCCCAAGTCCTCTAACTATGCATCCCAGAGAGACTTATTAGACAAGGACACTCAACAAAAATCAATAACTGACAGCATACAAAGAAAAGATCATGACATAGCTCAAGCATTAAGTATTATGTTTAAAAATTTAAGTGTGTTAATTGATACTGAGTTCTGAGGATAAGGACCAAATGCGTGCAACCAGATAAGATCACATGACAAAATTGGGTAAGACCAAGCTGAGAAGTGTTGAAAAATGCTTGATGCTAGGGGTTGTGTTAAAAAACACAGTTTGCGAGGTGTCCTAAAGAAAAATGCATCCAAGAGACCAAAGCTAACACAGTTATACCCCCTAGACAAAGACAAATACCAATTCCAAACCAAGGCAACAAGGACAAGGCATGATGGAGAAAGGCTAAGTGTCGAGGACATGTGCTAAGAAACAGGGATGAAAAGGCCTCAAGTAGCGCCCGTTTCCAGGTTTTCACCACTTGGATTTTGTTCCAATTTTTTTTTTCAGGACTTTTTATAATTTTTTTTGTATTTTTTCTACCAAGGCGCCTATTTCCAAGTTTTCACCAAGGCACTTTTCCTATTTTTTTGAATTTTTGAATTTTTCTAATTTTTTTGATATTTTTGGAATATATAATTTTTTTGGAGACTCATGAAAGTTCCTACTGCTAGGTTTTCATTAAGATGATCATTTTTTTAGAATATTTTTTGATTTTTAGAATGTTTAGACAATATATCATTTTTTAAGATTTTTTTTAGGATTAATAAGTATGTACAAAGGATGCCCCCAGATAGAATGGGCATCAAACTCCCAAGCAAGATCACATCGTGTAGTCCCAATGTCTAGCAAGGTGGAGAACAAGAGGGATTAGCAAGCTGGTGGAAGAGATGGAAGACAAGATAATGAAAGAGAATGAAGGGAAGAAATCCTCAAGGGAAAACTCCTCAAGAGTACCCAAGCTAGGGAAAAAATTGTCATGTAAAGCACATTTGGACAAGTAATGAAAGGCCAGCATAGGATAAGTCACAAAAGCATAATGAAAAAGAAGGAAAGGATGCAGTCCAAAGGGGTAGACATGTCAAGGGGCTTCATAGCATCATGTTTTACTCTTTTTTATTAGATCAAGACCAAAGGAGAAAAAGATAGCAAAAGGCTAGAATGAATGGAGAAAAATAAATATGAAGGCTAAACATGAAAGGAATGAAAGCAAGATCATCATAAGATAGCTCACAAGATAGTCAAATATTCATGTATAGGTCAACATGTGTCAAGATCAAAGAGAGAAGACAAAATGGATGAAATATGTAGAAGAACTACGCATGATGCCTCATTGCCATGTTTTCATCAAGGTACTTATCCAAGGTACCATAAGGGAGTGGTTTTCACCATAGGATGAGTTTATTTCTCTTTACTTTTGCTACCAAGGTGTCTGTTTCCAGGTTTCTACCAAGGCACATTTTTAATTTTTTAATTTTTTATTTATTTTCTATTTGAATTTTTCTATTTTTAAATTTTTTTTTTTGAAAGAAGGCAAGCTTTTTAGATAATGCTCTTTGAAAGGATAAACCATGATATGCCAGGGATTCAAAATGATATGCTCAAAGATATTGATATGAAAAGGAAGATAGAAGAGAAAAATGGAGGATAAGATTTTATGTAAAGTGAGTGAGGTTGGAAGATAGGAGGAATAGGCAAATGAGGAAAAAGTATAGAAGGTAGAAGGATAATGAATGGAAGGATTGTGAAAGAGTAGATAGAAAGGAAGGAAAGATCAACATCAACACACACCTTGAAGGGTGGTGAGAGGATGGAGGAAACATGAATGAAGGAATATGTGAAGGAATATAGTGTATGGATAATAGAAGCTGTGGTTTAAGTGCATGGAATGGAACAATGTTTTTGGAAGAAGATGAAGTAGAAGCATTTCGAAGCTTGAAGAAGCATTTGGAAGCTTGAATGTAAAATTCACTTGTTGCTCAACATTAGACTCTTTCAAGAGAGACTTTGGAATCCATATAGCCGTAGGATTTTAATTTCCTTTTAATTATTTATAGAGAATATCTTCAATGATAGATTTTGGAACCCATACTTGTCTTTTAGTTTTCTTCTTAGATATATCTTTTGACTTTATGCCTCCATGTTGATTAGATGAGACATGGTGATCTTCTTTCTTTGATGGATTCTTGTGTCACTTATTTTTCTTGTATTGAACATTCAAGTTACTTGCAAAAGACTTGGGACTTGTGGAAGAAGGAGGATATGACTAGTTTAGATGGGTGGGTGGATGAAAAGGATTCAAGGGTATGAATCTATGTTGATCTTGAGGAAAGATATGAGATGGAGGGACATAAGGACCCAAGATGGATGACAAATTAGGAGAGTTAGGAGGCAAAAGTGAAGGGACATAAGGGCCCTAGATGGAAGGAAGATGTGAAGCCCTTAGTATTGGTGGAGGAGGTCCAAGGATGGATATGGAAGATACAAAAGGATAATCAATAAGTTCATCAACATCTATATGACAACCAATGACATCAACATCTTTAGAGTGAGCATTATGATTTGCAATAGGATCACGAACATCTTGAATATGAGCAACTTCTTTGATAGGATTGTTTGGATCTTGAAAAGATTTAGTAAGAGTAGAAAGTGGAAGCGTAGAAAGTGGAAGAGAAGATGGAGTGGTAGAATAAGAAGATGGAAGACTTTGATCTTTATAAGGAGCTTTGGATAGCATAAGCATATAATTTTTCTCTTGATTTTAAATAGGCTTAACATTGTAAGTAACAACACTATTTTTAATAACCTAAAGGGAAGTATCATCTTTGGAAAGCGCAAGTGTAGTAAGGTTATTTTGATTGTCAATAAGCTCAATGGTGTAAGTAGTAACTTGATCTTTCTTAAGTTAAGACTTAAGACATGGTGGAATGAATGAGAAAGGGTGTGCAAGATCAAAAGAACCATGAAACAGATAAGAGACATCATGAAAAGGATTGGATGACATTGACAGTTCTTGATCTTGATCTTTCTTTATGTTCTTTTATTTATCATTTTTAGAGTCCTCTTGGCATGGAGCCACTTCTAAGGACAAGGAATCATGTTGGAATTGTATGGAAGACTTTGGAAGAGATGGTAAAAAACTAGCTAAACTAGGCATTATAGCATATAAAGGTTTAGGCTCTCCAGGTTTAGCATTATTGAAATTATTTGCATCCAAGTGAGGGTTAGCTTGAGTTTCTTTAAGAGGTAGCCATTGAGGACAACTATAGGGAACCGCATGAAAAGTATTAGGACCTTTGTTGGATGAAGGATTTGTGAAAGATTTGAAAGACTTGGAAGCTTTAGGAAATGTATGGATATTAGAGGAAGTAGGGGATGGAAGGGAACCATCACAATCCAAAGGTCCATCATTAACATAATCTTTCTCAAGATTGTAACCTTTTTTTTCAGCATGAGAGTTCTTAGAGGAGAGATTCTTATAGTATTTACATTTATAATCAGTGTAGAAAGCTTTATCTTCCTCAAGAGAAGTAGATGTATCATCTAAGTATTGTTCACAAAAATCATCAAAGTCTCTTTCAAAATTAGAATCATATGGATCACCGTCACAATCTATCTAATGTGATGACACATTTCTAGTAAGCACGAGCACACGACTAGGAGGACTCTTGGGAATAGAGGTGTCATAGGTATTACTACATTGTCCATCATCATAGTCATCAAAGATGGGTGTCTCACTCTTTGTGCAAGAGGTATCACAAGGATTGTCACATTGCTCATTATGGTATATCTTGAGAAGAGAAGTAAGACTCTTGGGAGAAGTAGAAGAGGAACGAGATCATGAAGAAGAGGAAAGTGAAGACCTAGTAGAGGAAGAAGACTTGGATAATGAAGAATGTGAATAATGTATAGAAAAGTCATGGTAAGACTTGGAGGATGAGGAAGGATGAGAAGAATTAGAAGATGAAAATTTTTTGGAAGAAGGAGGTCATGATAGGATCATGTGTATGATCTTAGCAAAGGCATCTAATTCAATCAACTTTTATTTTATTTTTGTCTTAAATTTATCACCCGTGCAATATCTAGGAGGACTATTGGAGGAATAAAACTCTTCAAATTGAGCAATGAGTTCGAGATCATCTATTTTCAAGAGAGGTTCCATAACAAGATATTTAAAATTTATGGTTCTAGAAGAGGAGGAATCAAGCATGGAAGTGAAAGAAGAGATGAATAGATGAAGGTAGATTAGATAATAAGAGGAAAAAAATCAAGAAGACATGAAGAGTTTAGTAAGAAGAGGAAGAAGTGTGAAGGAAGAAGAGAAATGATGGAAATGGGAGACTAGGAAGACATGGGAGATGTGGAAGAAAGAAGAACAAGAGTCATTTTGTAAAAATTGATACCATTTAAGTTCATTTGGATGTTGAGCAACATGTCATAGCACTTTTGGTAGAGATCTTTGAAGTTTTTATCACTCGGGAACTCAGATTTGTTTGTTTAATGTGACCAACTAGATGCATTAATAGATTTTTATCACTAATTAGGCACACAAAACAACAATCAGGGAGTTCAAGAAAATAATTGTCTTTAAACAATGAGCAAGGGAAAAAGCAACCTTGCACATGAATAAGAATAGTGACAGTATTCTACTCCTTAAAGATTCTACTTGTGTATGTTCTCAAAATGTTTTTCAACCACACTCATAATCCTAGCAAATAAAAAGTTGGTTGCACTATGGTTCATAGTAATGGTCAAATCTACAACTTTTTCAATCTCAAGAGGGTGAACTCCAATCTAGGCACACCGGGGTTTTGACACATTCTAAGAATTTAATCAATCACAGATGTTGAGAAGATTGTTGTCACTAGGGATTGAACCTGTGATGGCTAAGTATGGAACCTAGTAATCCTGTGAAACATGGGAATACTCTCAGGATGTGGGACAACTTCAATGAGAATAAACCTCCAGATTAAGGGTCGGATTCCCCGTTTGTATCACCTGAAACTGAATTGAACTTGAAGGGAAAGGGAGAGAGATTGCATATGACTGAAACAACTAAATCTAACTTAGGTGATTCACCAAACTGAATAGCTCCACAAACTGAAAATCAAACCCATAATATAACCTAGCACATAACATGAACTCCACATCTCTTCCAAATTTGATTTTCCTCGTTAAAAAACAATCAGGTGCTGATTGTGAATGAGAAGGAAAGATGATTTTCACAACTCAACACAATTAGATGCACACAGGTTTGAAAACCTCCAAGGAAACCAATGCTTGCAAAATAATCAAATGAACATACTATCATGTAAAGGATCAGAATCAATCACAATACATAGAACTAAGTTCATCAACCAACTTACAAACTGTAGAAAAAGAAGGGAACAATTTTTCTATTAGCTAGAATAAAAGGAGCTACAATATCAGATTGCTTCACAAGAGCTACAAAATTCACCTCGTGAGAATGAGGGAATGAAGAACTAGCCTTCTATCACATAAGTGAGAGGCATATATAAAAAACCCAGAGAATCTGCCATCAAGCCCACTACCTCACCAAGAAGAGAAAAGCCTCAGCCATGATCCCATCACTCTAAATTTCAGATGCCCCATTCCTGAGAAAATAGGGGAAGCAGAAAAAGTGGAGTCCCTAGAATAGACCTAGTCAAAGAACACCCAGGACCCACTAAGTCATGCGGAATAATGATATTCTTACAGCGGTTTATAAGAACACCACATGTCAAAATACCTTACAATGTAACTCTCGCATGACTTGTAACATTTAAAAACTCTTCCCCCCTAGCTAACCAATATAGTGGATTCAAAAATATACTTAAGATAGTCTCAACTCAAAATGAGGAGAAAATCCTAAAGTATTTACATTTAATGTATATCCACATGGCATGAATATTCAATAAAAACAAAACCCCACCCATGCCACATCATGAATATTTATATTTTAAAAGCCCCCTTCCCCCCATAATATAACATTTATCCTTAAGTAAAAAAATGACTATCATGTTAAGAACCTAGGGCATCCAGTAATTAATATAATTACCTAAGAGAGATAATTATATTAATATTACAATATGATTATGGCTGTGAAAATATACCAAAGGAAGATAAAAGGTTCTCAACCCTAAGAAAGGGGAGGTAAAAAGAAACATTCCATTTGAAACCCTTATTAAAAAATGAGGATCCTCTGTCAATCACAGTCTTCACTCAGCATCTGGCAACCTTCTAATCTCACTACAGTTCTCGAATGACAACTTTCTATTTCCATACTAGAGCTCCATCGTTGTTTGGATTGGAAACAGCTAACCTAGGGCATCGACATATGATTGGGGTAGGCACTTGATCATGTTATTCTGTATTTGATTTGAATCTTGAGACCATAGCATCATTGTTGATTTCCTTCATTTCAAGGGTACTGTTATCAATATGGAATATTTATTCTCTGCATTGTATTTCACTAACATACTGGTATTACTTGTATTTTATTCACTATGAAAGACAAGGCATATGCCGTTCTGTTGACTCTTGCTTGTAAACTAAGGCATTGATTTTTCCTTTCCTCTATGGGCTTGAAAATGATGGCATTGTTGAGGGCATATGTCTCACTATATTCAATGATATTGTATTTTGTTCATATGTTTGGCATTAGGGCACTGTTGAATTTGAAGGTATCATGCATTCACTGTTTGTATTATTGCACTAAAACCTGTTACCCCTTTTTCATTTGAAAAGCTCGTGAACCATATGCTAGGGCATCACATTTCATATGCTTTGCATTTGAAGCACTACTTGCAGGACATGGTGAATAGCTAGGGTATGGGCATAATGTTATGACTATTGTCGGCATGCTTTTACATACATATTTACTGTCCATAGCTCAAGAGCTTGTGCCTTGGAATACCATGGCACTACTACTTTGAATATGGTTTTGTCACTATTTCATTACCAACCATGAAATTGGAGGCCTGTGAGGCATAGTATTCATACTATTTGACCAAATGCATGGCATTTGTGTGTAACTTAATGTCACCGTTATCGGAGCCATAAGCTCAAACATGCAATTGTCTCCTTTTATGATGTCAATGTATGTTTAAATGGTAACAGTTCCATTACTTGCAGGCGCCCATGCTATAGCATCTATGTCCTTTATATTGTATTGAGTCTATGCTCTGCTTGTGCTATAGTTTGTGCTATGGATGGACTGTGGTATTGATGCCCCTAGTGTATTGATATGCAACTTCCACTTATGGTGCTTTATGGACTGAGGCGTATGTATGAATATGGACCACTGTTGTGTTTGCACTTGTTATAGCTTGAGCCGATGGACTAGGGCACCATGTTTTTTGAGTTTCTTTATGGCATTACAGTTTACACACATGATTATTGTTATTGCATCCTATGCACAACCTGAGAGCTCATTAGGGTTCTTGCATTATTCAAACTGTATACATTGAACCTCTAATCTCCTCCTTTTCGAGCTAGGGCATGGTACAGGCCTGTGCAATTTTGATATCATGCTTTGTTGATATGCCAAGTTTGTGTTTTTCTTTATATGATCATTAATCTTTATTGCATAGTATGGTGATTATAATACCGCAACTGGTTCATCACTAGTGCTACCATGCAATCACCTTTGTCGACTGTGCTGTTATTGCACCATGTGATCACTCAATTGGTGTTATCTGAAGGATGCCAATGCCTTGTAACTTATGAGATGAATGCCTTTATGTCTGCTTGGCACCAATGCTTGACTGCATGTTTTATGTCCTTCACTATCACTATGTATTAGAAATTGATGTTTTGATGAGGGCCCAAGCTTACCATGTTTTTTGATCTTGTCCTGTATTATGCCATTATACTTACTATTCCATGTATTCCATTATTTATTCTTGGGAGCCTGTGAGCAATATTGGTGCTATAGATTGCACTATCTATTCATAATATGGATGCTTGTTAACATACTATATAGGTCTCCTAGTGCCCCCTATCTTCATTCATTTTCTATTATGATGTTTGCACTAGCATCAAGCATCTTTTGTTTGGGATACCAGGATATATTAAGTTTTTCCATTGTTTCATAATGCAGATTTGAAGTATTCATGCCATAGCATATTGTATAGAATGAAGATTTGAAGCACATATGCATTGATTTTTAACTTGAAACACCATATGTTATTCTTTCTCTAAACATGTGGATTTTTATGTACCTTTATCTTGCAAATGATGAATGCCATGTGAACATCTATGTAGAAGAGTGCCCTTATCTCTTTCATAGATCTATGTACTCTATCATTAGCTCTGTTCAACTTGATACCATATAGATTTCTGTCATTCTGATGAAGTATATCCTATGAACATGCCAGTGCTCTGTTCTGTTCTTTAACCATGCCATCGTAATATGTTGTGAATGCCTCCTAGATCTGGTTCATGCCTTGTTTCACCATGCTCCATTTGATTTGGTCTTATGTCTCACTGATACTACCATCCATTGAATGTCAGACTATTGATTATGGATGTTCTTGGCCTATGATGTAGCCACTATCAGGAAAATTGAGGTTTTCCTGAGATAGCCTGCATCATAGGTCAAGGTCATTCATCTTCACATAGAAAAAACATATTAGTGAAAACAATGGTATTTATTTTATTTACAGAGGCTCCCTGATGCACATGCCCTAAGCACAGCCCGTGCTAGAGGTGCAAGACTGAGTGCACATATGCATGCTATAGATGTTGTGGCACCATGCATTTCTTAGATCCATTGGATCTAACCCTTTCTCCTTTTCTCTCTATAGGTTCAGGATCACTGAAGCACATCGAGCACATAGAAGATCAACTCACTACCAGGCAATGTCTGGTATCCCTGCATCTAGCTTCATTAATTCTGTATACTTATACTCATTTATGCAATTCTTGCATTTTCTATGCTCACGGCATGTGTGAGCTTAGATAGATGTTCCTTTTAGTTCTTTTCTTCTTTTTGTACTATATATTCAGGATGTAACATGCAATCTTAGATGCAGTAATACTTCATTTTCCCTTTCATGTACTTGCAATGAAATGAGCACAAATCTTAATCCAGATCACCTAATAATGCAAACTAGGGTACATAGCTCATCTAGTAATTAGGTTTCCCAAATTTGCAAAAATATGGCAACATTCTAAGAATTTAATCAATTAGAGATGTTGAGAAGATTTGATAGCCCAACAAGAAACTACACCCGTGGAGATTTCTTTCATAGGGACATTTATATAGTGGTTATTGCTACCACAACAAAAATGGCTATTACCTCTTGAGGGTCCATTGATGTGGTTGACCTAATAAAGGGAATGTCCACTACGGTTAACCCTCTCTAAAAAGGTGACTCACAAAAAGGACCACATGAGAACTTAGATCAAATTCAAGGATTTGAGTTTCTGATGCTACCCAAAAAGGGAAAAAAGCATAATCTTCTAGCCTCTTCACTTCACCCAAACATAGAAAGAAAATTCATTGACACACTAAAATTTAAATCACCTCACCAAGGTTCGTATGTCAACAAAAATGTCTACCGATCTCTCTAAATGGGTCCAATAAAGAACGCACCAATCAATGTTGAGGAAACCAAGTAAGACCGTGAGATAGTAACAATATCCTCTCTACCTACAAGGAGATCTATCTTTGAGAAGAGCTTCACATGTAAAAAAATAAAATGAAGCCCACTCTCTCAAGAATGCCACAAATAGTGTTCATAGGGCCTAATTACTATGTGAGAAATATATGCAAGAAAGTGAATTTATGTTCTTTTTAGAGCCCAAAATTGAAGTGTGATCTATGAAAGCAATAAACACTCAAGTAAGACACATGAGAGGTTCATTTTAATTTCCAAAATCTAAATTTTATAGAGATGTAAAAAAATACCTCAAGTCCAAAGGTGACTCACAAAAAGGACCACATGGGGACTTAGTTCAAATTCAAGGATTTGAGTTTCTGATGCTACCCAAAAAGGGAACAAAGCATAATCCTCTAGCCTCTTCACTTCACCCAAACATAGCAAGAAAAATTCATTGACATGCTAAGATTGAAATCACCTCACCAAGGTTCGTATGTCAACAATAATGTCTACCAATATCTCTAAATGGGTCCAAGAGAGAACATACCAATCAATGTTGAGGACTAAACCAAGTAAGACCATGAGATAGTAACAATATCCTCTCTTCCTACAAGGAGATATATCTTTGAGAAGAGCTTCACATGTAAAACAACAAAATAAATCCCACTCTCTCAAGAATGCCACAAATAGTGTTCATAGGGCCTAATTACTATGTGAGAAATATATGCAAGAAAGTGAATCTATGTTCTTTTTAGAGCCCAAAATTGAAGTGTGATCTATGAAAGAAATAAACACTCACGTAAGACATATGAGAGGTTCATTTTAATTTCCAAAATCAAAATTTTATAGAGATGTAACAAAATACCTCAAGTCCAAAGCAACACACTTAGTATATTTTACCTTATTTTTATTTTTGTTGAGCTTTTCTGTGCAAGCAAGCCACGAACTCTCCAACAAGAAAATAAGAAAACAAGTAAACAAGATATGGAATGCACATCAAACTTATGAAAACCCTAGGGTTAGATCTGAAAATTATTTTTTAGGAGCGATAATAGCCAGAAAATAATCCAAATAACAACTCATATCATGCATTGAACCATGAAAAATAAGTGCACACTCATCACAAAATTTTATTTTTTTTGCATTTGACCTAGTCCACAAGATCTAAGTTTTTTGATATGATTTCAGTTACAAAAATAGAAATGAAAAACAAAGAACCTTGCTAAAAAATAGATATCTTTCTAAAAATGTAAAAATTTTAGAAAAATCTCTTCATTTGTGCCCTAGAGACCTATATGACCAAAAAAGACTAGTTTTTTGTAAATTGACTATTTGAGAAATGATATTGAATCCAAATTTAAAACACAAAAAATGGACCCCCTATAGAATTTAAAGAGATTTTTGAAAATGTAAAAATTTCAAAAAAATATGATGATTTGTGCCAAAAATTAATTTTTTATGTAAAATAAATAAAAAATTATAAAACATTAAAAATACGGCAGAAAATTGTAAATTTTTGATTGAAGATTTTTTAATATGTCGCCAACCTGCAAAAAAATTTCATACCAAAAAACCAAGCCATTTGGGAGATATGATCAAATCTTTGAAAATCTAAGGTTTTTATCTCCAAGCAAATCTGCAGAAGGGGGTTAGCTCCAAAAACAACCAAAACCAGCATGTAAAGGTGGGTTGCCCCAAGGTGGGTGCCAAAACTATGTGCTAAAATGTTGACACAGTTCTATGAGTCATTATATCCAAGATTTTTCAAGAATGAGGTCTCAAATGATGACTCGTAGCTCTCTATTCATGGAGTGCAAGGGTTTGTAATGAAGGCCCTTAGTTTAGACCTAGTTTGTGCCCATGCAAGTACACCATAAAATTAGAGATTCAAAGAGGAAAAGAAAGGATGATAGTCTCCATGATCATCAAGTATGCATGCAAAAGAAAATGAGAGCTATTCTAAATGATAACAATGCATAAAATCAAACTAATCTATGAAACAAAATGCTTATGCAAGATTATTTTATGAAAAGAAATATGAATCTAATCTAATATGAAAGTGGGGGATTAATCTAAATGGATTTCCATGGGGCATGAGAGAAGAAGACAAGAAAAGATAAGTTGCAATATCCAAGCTCAAGTGCTCCAAACTTTTCTCCAA